>JAWPHD010006436.1:0-145046 GCA_037043455.1 Cyrtodaria siliqua
CTGTAACATATCTCAGTAAACAAGAGGCAAACTACAAGGACAAGCTTCTACAGATCTTAAAATGTAAGTTAATATACTTAAAATCCTTTGCCCAACTGTTTAGCTCCACTTTCCTTATGCCATTGCAATCTTTCTCGTGATAATAAATTGTGTCTCCTACACATGCTGGTCTGGCATCCTAAATGGGTTCAGAGATGGCCGCCTAACCGTCAGTTCAATGATATCAATGAACCGCCTAACAGAGTCATACATGACAATTATGGTTCTTTTCCAATCTTGTTTGTTCTTTATAAAATGTCATCTTATATTACCTCTCATGAACAGGCTCGGTAAAGCTGAGTGCTATTTCCTTTTATTGTTTTTGTTTGTTGTTTCCAAACGATCCCCTTACCAGTTTCTGACATTCACATTAGCTGCGTAAAGTGTTGTGTAGTGGTCGTAAAACGTCTCACATGTGTAACGAATCAGTAGTGTGATTATTTACTGGTCCTTTTCGATCATCGAGCCCAATTTTTGTATATTAAAATTTATCATAGGTGAAACATAGGTTTTTATATGGATTATGCACAAATTAATATTATAAGAGGAAATAAGCATATCTGAACAGCAGTATATGACTAGAAACTGGTTTCTTTTGTTTCTAGAATGATGAAACATTTGTTAATAATACTTTATTTTAAATTATTATTTACTATTGGACATGTCGTCTTTATGATGATGACAGGTGCTCTACCGTAGAAGGTTTAACTGTACATGTTATTTACGTGTTTATATAGTCCCTTGTATATTAAACAACAGGCGGAAACATACCTATAGATTCCATTGTGTCTGCCAAAGATGTGTACAAGGGGTTGGCGTGGGCATATGTGCTCAACTATCTATGCCTTACACTGGCTGGTAAGTCACTCACACTTTACATCACCCAAATACTAGTAGCTATTTCTAAAACTATGAAACAATGATGGAACAGACCTTTTATCTTTTGCTAAAGGCGAAGGATTCTGTGTGTTCCTTCTTTCTGTTCATCGGTTGGTATTGCTTTGTTAGGTCCACACGTTTTGAACTGCTTAATATATTAGGATGAAACCGGCTGTGTTTATGAATGATTATAAAATAGTGTGTCGCGTAGTCGGGGTTTACAGTTTAATGTCAAGGTCAATGTCGTGATCGAGGATAGGCAAGGTACGTATCCCGGCAAATTACTCCTAAACATCGTTTGACAAACATGGAGATGAAACTCATGGTGTTTATACAGCATCAACAAACACGGGGTCATTTGCTCAAGGTCACAGATCAAGGTTATGCAGGTTTCGTGTCCGTTTGAAACAATTGACTGATATTAAAGATCAAGGTCAAGGGCATTAAATATGTTTTTGTCATTCATTTAAGTAATTATGCTCCCAAACTCTTAATTTTCGTCTCCGTAGCCCCTACCCGCTACCACCATAAACAGAGGATAATGTTTATTTTAACAAGAGCAATGATCTACTTAAGTGCTTTATTTTTCTTAACTAAAAAACAATCTGCTTAAAGAAAAAAAAAATAGGAAAATATAATTGCTAATTTTTATTAACGGAAACAAATGCAAACTACTTGTTACTGTCATCTCTTTTCATTTAAGATCACGTAAAACTGCTAGATGAGGTAGAGGAAATCGTACAGAAACAAAGTCCCAAGTGTCGTGTGTATAAGAAGATGTTCATCATCGTACCAAGTTCATGCGCGGCTGAAGGATAAGGACAGGGTACTATATCTTTGTTTGCCAAATTTCAAAGAAACTGTTGATATATTGGTTTACATTCATGACGTTTTTAAAAATCCATCAATAATGCTCTTAAGATTAAATATGTCTGTCAGTATATATAGTGTTACCATTCGAGTAGTTTATTCAATGAAGGCTCGACCTCAGTAGCTCCGTGGATAATATCTTGGGCATTGAAGCTACATATCTCTCTCCCGAATGGGTTCGCTTCCTGGTGGAATGTCTAATGTAAAACTGCATCCATCATCTCATCTCCCTCGGAGGTTGCCGTCCCAATATAACGTAATATCAGGTGTAATATCGAGCTTTAAAAACCATCTTATTTTAAATAAAGGCGTTTCGTAATGTCTTTTTAAGAAGATATCAGCCCTCCAATGTCCCTTCAAACCTTTTCCAGGACTATATTGTTGCTGTGGAGTACCCCAACTCTGTCCTGTGTCTGCAAGAGATGGCTGAGTTGAAGTACCTGTCTGGACTGTCGACGGATGATATACACGAAGAGGCTTCGAGATTCACGGAGCTGGCACAGGAAATTATTGATTGTAGTGTGGTGGCTAACAAGGCAAAGCTTCTGTATTACAATGGTAAGTTCTATGTGACAGTTTCGATGGGAAATTATGTTTTATTTATACATTTTCGTACTATTGACATTTTAGATAATGAGTCCGGCTGAAGCCGGGGCTAGAGGGCGTGAACGGTAGCAGTCATTGTTAACAACGTTCATGAACAGTCTCAAACCCCGACTGCAATATTGTTTATATTTATCGTGTTCGGTGATTTCTCCTGTCATACTAGTTTTATAACTTCGCATCGATCAACAGGTTTTTTAACTGTAAGACACGCACATTTGTAACATATTCGCACACTATTAGAACGTTACATGGGTGTTCCTGTCTATTTCAGACAGCGAAATGAAGGTCGCAGATGCTATGCTAGACGTTCTGGAGGAGGAGTTCAGATCATAAAATGGTAGCTCAGTATAGGGACTGACTATCCCAGAAGTTCTTGAAGAAGTCACCTTTGGTGAATGGCAGAGAAAACTTTTCAGTCGAATACTCATGTTACTGGATTAATGTAAATTGCTATGGTTATGGCTGGCTATTTAAAAACATGGCATACAGATTCGTTCACAATCGCTATTGTCACTCGTTCACAATCGCTATTGTCTCTTGTATTGTAAATGTAATGTATAAGGTTTTAAATAAACATCAGGATTGTTTAAATACAGTTATTTAACTTGCATAGCTATATCTCATTTCTATTTTGTAAACTTTATAGCGTTGTTTTCCATGGTGATTTTTTAGTCAGAAATTCTTTTCTTGTTTCAATTGTTTATCGTTAATGGTCTTCTAATTATAGTTTGAATATATATATTAAGTATTTTTTATTTCAGTTGCAGTCACTTTTTCCGTCCAGTCGTGTTTAAATTGATACTATTTTTTCTACTCATTTGTATTTGATATATTATTGATAAGTTTCTTTTTGATCCACTAAAGTGATGTCCCGTAATGTAATGCTCTTTCAATATGGCCCTTTGTGATTCCTGGGCAATAATATATCATGTGGTTCCTGGCAATAATAGGGCCATTGCCTATCCTTTGTTATTCTTGTGTTGAATAGGGTCACTGCCTATCCCATGTGGTTCTTGGGCAAGAGTATGGCCATTTTCTATCCCATGTATAGCTCTTGTGCAAGAATATGGTCACTACCTAGTGTCTTTCCCATATGGTTCTTGGGCAAGAATATGGTTATTGCCTATCCCATGTAGTTCATTGGCAAGAATAGGGGCTATTGCCTATCCCATGTCGTTCCTGAGCAAGAATATGGTCACTGTCTGTCTTATGTGGTTCATGGGCAAGAATAGGGTCACTGCCCATCCCATGTGGTTCCTGACAAGAATAGGGCCACTGCCTATCCCATGTAGTTGTTGGACAAGAATAGTGTCATTGCCTACCCCATGTGGTTCCTGAGAAAGAATAAGGCCACTGCCTATCCGATGTAGTTGTTGGACAAGAATAGGGTCATTGCCTACCCCATGTGGTTCCTGGGCAAGAATACGGCCATTGCCTATCCCATGTGGTTCCTGGGCAAGAATAGGGCCATTGCCTATCCCATGTGGTTCTTGGGCAAGAACAGGGTCATTGCCTATCCCATGTGGTTCTTGGGCAAGCAAGAATAGGGCCATTGCCTATCCCATGTGGTTCTTGGGCAAGAATAAGGCCACTGCCTATCCCATGTGGTTTTTGGGCAAGAATAGTTCCATTGTCTAACCAATGTGGTTCTTGGGCAAGAATAGGGTCATTGCCTATCCCATGTGGTTCCTGGGCAAGAATAAGGCCACTGCCTATCCCACGTGGTTCTTGGGCAAGAATAGTGCCATTGTCTATCCCATTTGGTTCTTGGGCAATAATAGGGCCGCTGCCTATCCCATGTGGTTCCTGGGCAAGAATAAGGCCGCTGCCTATCCCATGTGGTTCCTGAGCAATAATAGGGCCGCTGCCTATCCCATGTGGTTCCTGGGCAAGAATAAGGCCGCTGCCTATCCCATGTGGTTTTTGGGCAAGAATAGTGCCATTGTCTATCCCATGTGGTTCTTGGGCAAGAATAGGGTCATTGCCTATCCCATGTGGTTCCTGGGCAAGAACAAGGCCACTGCCTATCCCATGTGGTTCTTGGGCAAGAATAGGGCCTTTGCTTATCCCATGTGGTTCCTGGGAAAGAATAAGGTCACTGTCTATCCCATGTGATTCTTGGGCAAGAATAGGGTCATTGCCTATCCCATGTGGTTCTTGGGCAAGAATAGAGCCATTGCCTATCTCATGTGGTTCTTGGGCAAGAATAGGGTTTTTGCCTATCCCATGTGGTTCCTGGGCAAGAATAATGCCACTGTCTATCACATGTGGTTCCTGGGCAAGAATAGTCTCAGTGCCTATCCCATGTGGTTTCTGGGCAAGAATAGACTTTACATATAATTTGTATATATCGTTTTGTGTTTTTGCGCCGTGAAACCAAAATCCACTCCGCTATAGGCCCATGTACCTGTTTAATTTAATATACTCACATGTCTAATAACAATTCTTTTGCATTTCGTTATTCAATTTTCCTTTTTTAGCTCACCTGAGCCGAAGGCTCAAAGGTGAGCTATTGGGATCACTCTTCGTCCGTCGTCCGTCGTCCGCGTCTGTCGTCCGTCGTCCGTCGTCGTTAACTTTTGCTTCAAACGACTTCTCCTCAGAAACTGCTTGGCCAATTTTGACCAAACTTCACGTGGATGATCCTTAGATGAATGCTTTTTAGATTTATTAAAATTAGGTCAGCGCGACATCCAAAATGGCCGCCATTACCATATATAATTGAAACCTTAAAAAATCTTCTTCTCAAGAACCGCTGGACAAATTTCAACATTTTTTCTTTTAAAATGATTGCCAATGTCTAGACTATCAAGTTTGTTCAAATGAAGTCCCCGGGGTCAAAAATGGCCATGCCCCGGGGGTCAAAAGTTTGTATATTGAGATTTTGCATGTTTTTCATATAAACATATAGGAAAAAACTTTAAAAAATCTTCTTCTCTGAAACCACAAGGCACAGAGATGGTCCTCTACTAAGTTTGTTCAAATGGTGACCCTGGGGTCAAATTTGTTCCCGCCCCGGGGGTCACAGTTTTACATAGACTTATATAGGATTTTTTTTTAAAAAATATTCTTCTCTGAAACTGCAAGAGCCAGAGGTTTAATATTTTGCATTTGCTGTAAGCTTATGGTCCTCTACCAAGTTTGTTCAAATGGTGATCCAGGGGTCACATTTGACCCCGCCCCGGGGGTCACAGTTTTACATAGGCTTGTAAAGGGGAAACCTGAAAAAAATCTTCTTCTCTGGAACCACATGGCACTGAGCTTTCATGTATTACATGTAGCATCAGCTTATGGTTCTCTACTTAGTTTGTTCAAATGGTGACCCTGGGGTCAAATTTGTCCCCGCCCCGGGGCTCACAGTTTTACATAAATATGTATAGGGAAAAACTTAAAAAATCTTCTTCTCTGAAACTGCAAGAGCCAGAGGTTTAATATTTTGCTTTTGCTATAAGCTCATGGTCCTCTACCAATTTTGTTCAAATGATGACCCTGGGGTCATATGTGGCCCCGCCCCGGGGGTCACAGTTTTACATAGGCTTGTATATGGAAAAACTGAAAAAAATCTTCTTCTCTGGAACTGCAAGTCAGAGGTTTAATATTTTGCATTTACTATACTCTTATGGTCCTTTACCAAGTTTGTTCAAATGGTGACCCTGGGTTCACATTTGGCCCCGCCCCAGTGGTCACATTTTACATAGACTTGTATAGGGAAAAACTTAAAAAATCTTCTTCTCTAAAACCACAAAGCACACAGCTCTCATATATTACATGTAGCCCTGGGGTCACATTTGGCTCTGCCCAAGGTGTTACTCTCTAGCACCTTCATTTTATATTTGATATTTACCAAACTTTGTCAGTGTCTTAAACTGTCTATATCAATGTTGTTATACACAACAGAGCCCACATTTCTTGAACAACCTTAACCAAACTTGCACAGATTGTATATGACCATAAGATTTCGAAGAAGTTCGATAATGTGCCAGTACTCAGGTGATCACTTTAGGGCCATCTTGGCCCTGGCCCTCTTGTATTGGTTCAAATTAACTCAGGTGAGCGATATAGGGCCATCATGGCCCTCTTGTTTAATTGTATCTGTCGCATTTGTAATTAGTTTAAACTGCACTGCAGTGCCATTGAACCATAACTCTAGGTTGATTTGGACCAAATTGTGTCCCTTTGTGTGTCTTTGTCATGCATATATACGTATTGTAAAGTACTTTTGTAAAATAAACTTATAAAACTACAGCATGTTATGTTTTATATCAATCTCCGATTAGTTATGTTGAAATACCAATGCAGACGGAAATGTGTGACAAGCATAAGGAAATCAGTCACCTCAGCATTCTGTCTAGAATCATGGGTGGGAAGCAGCAAACACTATAAAGTAGCTATCCCGCCGAAAACAGCCAAATTGTACAACAGATATACACCGTTTCTAAAACCCGTGACGACGAGGTACATATTTTGAGAATCCACATATAAACTATAAACGACTTTAACCATTACATACCAAACCCCAGAACTGGAGCGTGGAATTAAGAGTTACCTACTCATAATTTAGTTAAAAAATATCAATCACGGTAATTTAAGGACCCGTGAAAAATGGTATACTTTTAATCGGTACATATACATTATTATATGACCTGAACACTTGGATAGAGTTTCCATAAACGGTTTTATAGTGTAATTGTGTCGTTATTTGGCGAGTTACCAGGAAATTAGGACCATAACAACAAAGAAATCTTGGCATATAGTCAAACAAAGCTTTGTTATTTAGAGTTCTTACACACTAGGAACATTTAAAATCATATGATAAACAAATAAGTACGCCCATTTGAAGATTGTTCAAAAACAGATATAGAAGCCGCCATTTTGAGAACTGTGACAATCTAAATAAAAAAATAAATATGTTTTATAGGAAAGAATATGCTAGCAACTGTATGGTAGCATAAGTGTACTAATGTAATAATTTAATGCATTCAGTGATCAGTTCAGGAGTTTATATTCATTATAGTGATTTTCTTTGCTTCAAATATTCCATATAAGGTGACGTAATACTTCTCAAAACGGGGTGTTCATGTTCGTTTTAGATTAACCTTAAAATGGTCATATCTTCTTTGTTTATCATCTGATTTTTATAATTAAATCACCATTTTGCAAGTTTTGCAGAACTCTGAAAAATCATGATTGTTTGATTCTATACTGTTCTACGGAAGAAAACACTGCCAGTAAGGGGAACCCATGGTGACTGCTGTTTCGGACATACAACCAAATCATCATTATCTCTGAGACTTAGGCAATAAATGCAAATTCAAGTATTGGTGAAATCTTTACACATGTTAACTCAATTAACCATATTAACAGAACTATATCTACTCTGAGGTCCTATCTCTCGAAGGTCTCCAGTCAAGTAATATTTATTTACAAAAAACAGCATGAAACGAGAAATTTGGAAAGCGTCGGCCGATCCCGATAAATACAAAAAATATTGCAGTCTCGGTTTGACTAAGACTTCATGAACGGCAATCTCTCCCAGAGGCCGTCATTGACAATCTCTCTCAAAGGCCGTCATTGACCTCTGTCAACGTATAAGAAAGTAGCCTGCGGTCACACGATAATTTGTCACATGACCATAGCTAAAATATCAAAATGGCGAACATAACGTCAACACCGTGACACCACCAACTATCGGCTGCTGAGTGACACGTAAACAGTCGAAAGCAACGCGACTTATTTTCTACATTTTGATATATTAGGTTAGTAATTTAATTTAAGGTATGTTGTTAAGAGCTATGTGATGCTGGAAAGTGCTGGTAAGCACCACAATACTGTACTGTAACCCTATGGGAACGATTTGGTGATGCGTATTATGAATGTTTTGACGGCAGAGTGATATGCCAAAGTACAAGCCTTTATTCTACCGCAATATAATTTAATTTAATTTAAGCATAATTTACTGTATACATGTATTTAAAACATTCAAGCCGAAAATTTTTTTTTTTTTGTAATTTAAGCATTTCATATAAAGTTTATTCAGAAACATATTAGTGCAATCAAGTAATTTTGCATTTCCATCGTTTTTCATCTTTTGCCAAGATTCTTGGTATTTGCTGAGACGTTGACAGAGATGTATGTGTATGCAAAGAACGACAACACTGGGTAGAGATTGCATGAACGGTATTGAAAAATGCTTGCGCCGTTCACACCCTATAGCCCCGGGTACATTTGTTGTACAAAACTCAGTATTTAAAATGTTACAAGTACGAACATTTTAGCCAATCAGCGGGCAGGGAAAAAGTTCCTGGTAAATTCGGAGCTATTACACAGAATCTCTTAATTTTGATTGGTTGACAAGGTAAACAAACCAAAACATCTTGCTAAAAAATTAAAATTCAACTTTTGAAGAGTACGTATAAAGGTTAAAATTATACATTTGTGCAATGTATTCATAATTTGTTGCATAATCAAAAGTAAATGTATAAGTATATTTCACATTTTCCTCAGGTTTCTACATGCAAGTAGGTGGGTCAGCACCAACCGACCCAGACAGCTTTTTCAAAACATACTCAATGTATGGTTTGTGTATGGGTTTTTTGTTGATAAAACTAAGATAGGTCTTTCAAAACAAGTAAGCAAAAATATAGCTTCTTATATTAGGGAACTCAGTACGGAGCTTAGAGCTATAATGTACGTCAACGGAAAATGAATTGGTTTAGTATGAACATTAGGCGTATCACCCATACTGCTTCCAGATCGTTTAGGGCGTCTCTGTGGCCGAATGGTTAACAACATGGCGTTATAAAACTTCGCCTCTCACTGCTGTGAGTTCGAATCCCAGTGGGAGCTCGACTTCTTACGGATGACGGGAGGTGTACAGTACTGGCTCTACCCAGAAAAAGTGGATGGTTTGCCCCCACCACAAAAAAAATCGACGCGTCATATATAACCTTACCTGTGTTGAAAAATGACGTAAAACAACATACAAACAAACATCTGTCCCTTTAAGTTTAACGTCGATGTCTGTCACTCAGACGTAAGGGACACAATGCAAATAGCCACGATTTATTTAATATATCTCAGTTATTTACCCTGATTTTCGAAAACGAAGTGATGTCATTAAATTCTAAATATAGAATTACGGGAAATGCCTAGTATAGTTTCACTTTGAAGACTGACACAGTTACTGTTTAATACGATTACTGATTTTGTTATAACGTTAAAGGGGTTGATGCACTATTTTCTAACAAGGTTTATTTTAAAGGGCTCTGAACAACTTGAAAAATGCTGAAAGAATTATCAAAATGCCATGAAAAATAAAGGAGATATGACCTATTGAAAAGTTGCAAGAAAACATAAATGGAGGCTGCCATCTTGGAACGATGACGTCATCGCGCCAATTTACCATATATGGCATATTGACAAAACGTATTTTAAAGCAAAGAAAATCACTGCAAATGAAAACTAACCATACAATTTATACATTTTACATATGTATATTTATTTTTAATCAATTTGCAGTGTTTTTCTTTGCTTTAATATGTATTTTGTCAATATGACATATATGGTAAAATGGCGCGATGACGTCATCGTTCAAAGCTGACCGCCTCCATTTATGTTCCTTGTAAATTTTCAATAGGTCATATCTCCTTTGTTTTTCATGGCATTTTGATAATTCTTTCAGCTATTTTCAAGTTGTTCAGAGCCCTATTAAATAAATAGTGTTTGAAAATAGTGCATCAACCCCTTTAAAGACAGAAATATGTTTCATAATGAGGATGTATGACTGTCATCATGGGATCCTTGGTAAGGCGTTTAATTTATATTCTTTTTAACATATAAACTTTATCTGTGGATGGGGGTTGATGTTTTTTCTGGCTTCTCCAATGATGTGTATGGTATTATTTGTAAACAGTGCTGCATTGTAGGACGGGCCTTTCATCTAGATATTCAAGTACATCCATATTCGAAAAAGATAAAGAAAATGTTGGTATTTTATGTAGAGTACGTTATATCACATATAAATATAAATGTATATATATCTATATAATACATGTGTGTATAAATGTTCAATACTGAATAGAACCTGTAATTTAAACATCTCTATAACTGTTTGTAGAAAGAATGAGCTACCGCGATTTAATAAAGTGAATAAAAATAATACCGTGTTACAAAATACAAGCAAACATGTACATATACATTGGTTTCAACACAACACAGAGAAAGAGAAAAAATGGAGTCAATGCAAGTGCACTGGTCTTGGACAACTTATCTGACATTTGTTCATTTATGTAAACATAAACTCTTATGCGGAGAACTCTATGTATACTGTACTTTCTAATAGCTTACCTATTTGTGGAAAATGGACATCAATGAATAAGAATTCGTGGAAAAAATGGACATAAATTAATCATGTTTCTATAAATAGATATTCATATCTGTATAGTCTTTCAAAAGGAAAGTTAATTCAATATTAAATAAATAGTAACTCTTCTTCAAATTTTCGAACACTTGTTCTTTTTCAAGAAAAATCACAGAAATACAGCTTTTAAGTAAAATCCATCTTGTTGTTTAAATGGCTGACGTTTTGATGAAAAATATACCATAACGACGGCAGGTCATTTCCTGTATGACGTTAGGCAAATGACGTGACGTCGTTTCCCGTAACACTCCTTCTACTTTAACACAAACCGATTTCATGCACACTATACACTAAATATTCATAGAAGTAAGAAGTAATGAATTAAATTTAAAATTGTCTCTCGGTATTCTTCAAAGAATACTCTATAAATTCATTTCATAAATAGTTACATAAAATTAAATTGTGTTTTTCTCTAATTCCTGTCAGTTAATAGTTAATCTTGATGTTGCAGCCTCTGGGAAATTGTGTGTCTAGTTTTTTTATCCACTTATCTTCTATCATGTGACTATATGTTCGACCTTCACTGAAAACGCGCTGTAATACCGTTACTCCCACGTCTATGTCTTTATGACCCTGAAAATGTTTCATTATGGGGTTGTCTGTCTGCTGGCGTACATCTCTAAGGTGTTCTTCTATCCTCTCCCGTAGTGACCTTTCAGTCTCACCAACATACACCGTTACACAACAACGTTTACATCTTAAACCATAGACT
Source organism: Cyrtodaria siliqua (assembly GCA_037043455.1). Classification (NCBI taxonomy): domain Eukaryota; kingdom Metazoa; phylum Mollusca; class Bivalvia; order Adapedonta; family Hiatellidae; genus Cyrtodaria; species Cyrtodaria siliqua. The sequence continues at coordinate 11,526 of JAWPHD010006436.1, forward strand.
AGCTTTCTGTCTGTGCATCTCTGGAACTTAGCTGTAGGGTAGCTTCTACTTAATCTAGTATCCGGAATATCTTCCTCGGTCAACCTGCTACAGACTATGCATGAGCATTGATTTGTTTCTGTTCTGCATTTTATCACTTGATTTGTTTTTTGATGGACTAATACATCACACAGGTTCTTGTCTCTGCGATACGCTAGTAAGGGTGTGTCTTTAAATACTTGGTACATTCTGTCTGATCGATGCAAGACCGAAAAATGTTTTTTTAGGATCATATGGATGTTAGGTAATTGTCTTGAAAATGTTAATACCATAGGCACCCTATTATTCTTTTTTCTCGAAGTCTCTCTTAAAAGCTCAATCCTGTCTAAGTTGTCTACCTTCAAGAGTTGATTCTCTATCATTTCCCCCACTATAGTCGCGTTTTCTAAGCTGTAGTTTAAGTTCATGCCTATGTTTCAAGTAATCTGCTTCTTTCTCGCATATTATTTTCAATCTTAGTCCAAGACCATAGGCAAGACCTGTTTTTGTATTCGGTGGATGACATGAACTACTGTGTAAGTATATTTGTTTGTCCGTTGGTTTTTTGTACAAGCTTTTATAAATTCTACCATTTTCAAGTTTGACCCAGGTGTCCAGAAACTCAATTGCTGAAGTACTAAACCTTAATTCTATTTTAATATTATCATGTATGTCATTGGCAAATGCAGTGAATTCTTGTAGAGACTGTAAAGTTCCAGTCCATATACCAAAACCGTCATCTATAAACCTTTTATAGGAACATAGTGCTTTGTCTAGGAACAAAGCACTATGTACAAACCGAGGGAGTGGCTATAGGTTCAAGGTTAGGAAAGAACTATGCTTGCTGTTATATGAGAACATGGATGAAAATATGATGTCCTGTCACAATACGCCCTATTTTTATAAAAGGTTTATAGATGACGGTTTTGGTATATGGACTGAAACTTTACAGTCTCTACAATAATTCACTGCATTTGCCAATGACATACAAAATAATATTAAAATAGAATTAAGGTATAGTACTTAGCAATTGAGTTTCTGTACACCTGGGTCAAACTTGAAAATGGTAGAATTTATACAAGCTTGTACAAAAAACCAACGGACAAACAAATATACTTGTACAGTAGTTCATGTCATCCACCAAATACAAAAACAGGTCTTGCCTATGGTCTTGGACTAAGATTAAAAAGAATATGTGAGAAAGAAGCAGATTACTGAAACATGGGCATGAACTTAAACTACAGCTTAGAAAACGCGGCTATAGTGGGAAAATGATAGAGAATCAACTCTTGAAGGTAGACAACTTAGACAGGATTGAGATTTTAAAAGAGACTTTGAGAAAAAAGAATAATAGGGTGCCTATGGTATTAACATTTTCAAGACAATTACCTAACATCCATATGATCCTAAAAAAACATTTTTCGGTCTTGCATCGCTCAGACAGAATGTCCCAAGTATTTAAAGACACTAACCTTACTAGCGTATCACAGAGACAAGAAACTGTGTGATGTATTAGTCCACCAAAAAACAAATCGGTGATAAAATGCAGAACAGAAACAAATCAATGCTCATGCATAGTCTGTAGCAGGTTGACCGAGGAAGTTATTCCGGATACTAGATTAAGCAGAAGCTACCCTACAGCTAAGTTCCAGAGATGCACAGACAGAAATCTAGTCTATGGTTTAAGATGTAAACGTTGTTGTGTAACGGTGTATGTTGGTGAGACTGAAAGGTCACTACGGGAGAGGATAGAAGAACACCTTAGAGATGTACGCCAGCAGACAGACAAACCCATAATGAAACATTTTCAGGGTCATAAAGACATAGACGTGGGAGTAACGGTATTACAGCGCGTTTTCAGTGAAGGTCGAACATATAGACACATGATAGAAGATAAATGGATAAAAAAAACTAGACACAAAATTTCCCAGAGGCTGCAACATCAAGATTAACTATTAACTGACAGGAATTAGTGAAAACCCAATTTAATTTTATATAACTATTTATGAAATGAATTTATAGAGTATTCTTTAAAGAATACCGAGAGACAGTTTTAAATTGAATTCATTACTTCTATGAATATTTAGTGTATAGTGTTCATGAAATCGGTTTGTGTTAAAGTAGAAGGAGTGTTACGGGAAACGACGTCACGTCATTTTCCTAACGTCATACAGGAAATGACGTGACGTCGTTATGGTATATTTGTCATTATAACGTCAGCCATTTAAACAACAAGCTGGATTTTACTTAAAAGTTGTATTTCTGTGCTTTTGCTTGAAAAAGAACAAGTGTTCGAAAATTGAAGAAAAGTTACTATTTATTTAATATAAATAGATACCTGAGAATTAATTTATTTCGTCATTTCTTTAACAAGCGAAATATTCACCAAGGGCATGAATCCTGAATAGTTTAATAAAATAAATATTGTTTGTAATGTTATCGTAAAATGTGTGTGTTTTCAATTGGATTGCTATAAACATACAGGTTGTACGGGTTGTCTCTCTTGTTATTAAGCAGTATATAGTGATGATACACACTGATATACAGAAACATAATGCGGTCGCATCCACATAAGTTGCGAGGTTGTACCGCTTATTTACATTTTGGTTTTATGTCTTCTTTTTTGTGTCTCCTGCGTAGCGTGGTATACACGTAGGGATCACTTTCCGTCGTCTGTCGCCGCCCGTCACACTTTAACCTGCAACCTAATCTTGGCCATAACTTGAAAATTATGTGATCTATGTTGAACTTCATGAAACTTCACACACATCTTCATCTTAACCCACGTGTTCATCCGCCCATCACACTTTAACTTGCAACCTTTACATTGGCTATAACTTGAAAAGTATGTGAACTATGTTCATGAAACTTCACACACATCTTCATCTTAACCCACGTCTTGGTCCATCCGCCCGTCACACTTTAACTTGCCACCTAACCTTAGCCATAACTTGAAATGTATGTGACTTATGTTCATGAAACTTCACACACATCTTCATATTGTGGGTGTTCCAAGATAAGGAGCGAAACACCCATAGAAAGATGGGCACTCGGCTGATGATGTTGTGATAAGCTGTTTTCCAACTGTATCAACTCACTTAACCCAAGTAATGGCGTTACACATGTTCTATAACTCTGACTTTTATTTAGGCAGAGCTATAACATTTCATAAAACTTAAACCTGCAACATAACCAAGCTCATAACTTGCCATAACTTGAAAACTATTTGACCTATGTTCATGAATCTTCACACACATTTCATCTTAACCAAAGGAATGTCGTTATACATGTCCAATAACTCTGACTTTCATTTTGGCAGAGTTGTGCCCCTTTTCATAACACTTCAACCTCCAACCTAAGCTGGCTCATAAATTGGCAAAATATTGACCTATGTTCATACAACTGATACAATTCTTCTTTATCATTTAGTCAATGTTGCTGACATGTCCAATAACTCTGACTTCCATTTCGGCAGAGTTATGCCCCTTTTCATAAAACCTAACCTAGCGCATAACTTGAAAAAATATTAACCTATGTTCATGAAACGTTATATAGTTCTTCCTTATAAATTATCCAGTACAGATTCATGCCCATTTTCATAAACTTTAATACTAAAACAATCTGCTCCGTAATTCATGAAGGACTGCAACCCTCTCTTCACACTTTATAGTTAGAATCTCCTTTCTGAAATACGCACATGGTAGGCGACACAAGTGTTCCGTTGAACACCCAATATTCTTCAGTGGTAAACGTCTGTCACTTATAAAAATGTTAAAGCTATTTACCGTAAAAAACTAGAAAAGATAACCATGATGGAAACTAGGCTTGGACGGAAAGTGGCAGCTTTACCGAATCACGCACGGCCTATTCAATATATATGTTAAATGTGTGTGGGTTTCAACAAAGTTTCTCTTTTCATAAACTCAATAGTTAATTATTATAATTCCAACTTCTCGATTATAAACACATTTTAAGAATGTGAACTCTAGATTAGAAAATAAATATTGTAACCGTCGCGTAACATGCTTATGCGGATCATGAGCTGTCCAATAGGCTATATTACTTCGCGTTTCACCTGGTTTAAACAGCGAATATAATTAAAGTTATAGTGAAGATAATAATCAGTTTCCAATCATGAACTTGTACATATTCTTATTTCAGACAAGAAAGGTGTTTATCGTTCATTCCTCGGACGACTTCGGATACGTGAAGAAATACTTTATTGACGTACTGGAAAATGAACTGAATGTTACATGTATGTACGATGGTCGAGACTTCATCAGCGGCAAGAGCACTATAGCTAGGTATGCTTTCTACGTAAATCCATAATTAAATAATTAACTGTAAATGATATACACCGTGATCATTTCACAATGCTGTATTGATTTATAGTCAAATTTGTCTTTACAGTAAGAGAAAGATGAAATAATGGCTCTTTAACCCTTAACCCGCTAGGCACGACTATAATAGCCTTTGCGTCCATTGTAAACCCAGATCAGCCTGCGAGTAACTCGCGGGTTGATCAGGGTTTACAGTGTGCGGCTGCTGGTCAGTCATCCTCCCCAAAACACCCCCTTTGTCACATAAATGGAATGGTCTTAATTCAAAGAAAGAACAGTAAATTGTAAATCATGCTCATGTCAGACGGATGGCCCATGTTTTGGGTAAGAATGTATTGGTAGTATGAGAAATCTGTATCTTCTCTTTCGCTCTGGATGCAGCTCTAAATAACCTTGATAATGTGTTGATTGTAAAACAACATGTCATTATATTCCACGCAGTATCGTAGAAGCAGTGAAGCAATGTTACAAGATCTTTGTCATCCTGACCCCCAGCTCAATACAGAAGAACTGGGTCAAATACAAGACACTGCTGGCTCTGGAGAAGTCACAGGAGACCCGCCATATCTGTCTCACCATTATACGTTATGGTGTGACCCTTGAGGATGTACAGGGACAGTTCTTCGGTGTGTTAAGCAACGCCATGATAATATCCGTTGATGTGAATAAAGACAACTGGATGGAGACATTGAAGTCAGACATGAGGCAGAAACTAGATGGTAACAACCTCTTTCCATGCTTTGATAAGATATATAATTTATTATAGCTTTCTGTTGAATCTTATATGTCTAATTACCTATATATTTCCTACATGAGTGACAAAGAATCCTGTGCAGTTTTTGGATCTGATGTATTTATGGCATCGTCTTCCATGCATACTATACTGAAAGGAAAAAGAAGCATAACTGGTATTTCCGCTTTTATATTGTATGTCTAATATGCTACTGCTAATCGAATGGTACAAGGTACAAGGTGACATTAGGCCTGTCCTTTCCGAAAGAAGGTTTAAACAGCACTGACCACACCAATGGTTACCTCTTTGAAGTTTCATAATAGACAGAACGCGCATTGGTGAGCACACTTAGGCTTTAAACGTTGCAATCTCTTAACATTAAACTCAATACTGAAATGGCTTGAATACTTTATCATTGATGCATTTCGTGTAAAACGTATACTTTGATTAAAAGGTCTACTACATGACAGAGTCGTCCTTTATGTAATTTGTTGTAGCCCCATTTTGTACAAAACACGTTGAGATATATCTGGAATATTACGTGGATTTAGGTGTATATAATAGTGGAGTACATGCAACTTTTTTGATTATGCGTTTCTTTTTCCATTCAGTTTATAAATATTATTTAGTCTTTTTTTTTTCTGAAATAAAATGAAACCTAAAACACCACTGTTGTGTGAAGATAATAATGTGAAATCATTAATGGTATATGGATTACATCCTCACTCTCTTCATCATATACGTTTTGTCCAGTGTGACACCACTCTGAACACTCTTAACACGGTTGGAAGTCCATACATACTTATAGCTAAATGCTACTCAAACTTCCACCTATTCAGTCAGTTTCTGTCACCTCCTGGCATTTATTTAGTCACAGAATATCCTTCTTTGTTCCCAATATGATACTCTATGTGTATACGCTTTAAAACTGAAAAAGCTCGTTCCTCACTTTTTCCTCTTATGTTTATAATAATTGCAGTGTACACCTGATATTATTATCATTAATTTCAGACAATTTGCTGACTCCTGTTACACCCAATGACAATTTATGTACGGTTATAAGCAAAACTACAACAACAACAACAGTGGGTGGCATACATAATTATGACATAGTGGGACTTTTTAAATAATGTTTTAGACATTTTAGTCAATATAGAAATATTTTAAAAATACCAATGCATTCAAATACTATTTATGGGTATTCGTTTAAAGAAATGACAATTTCTATACAATTACAAGTGAAAGAAAGATATAAAAAGTTGCATACTTGAAATTTTGAGTTGTTCCTATCTGTTTTTCCTATCTTAAATATCGAATCTCATCTTCTTAGATCTCTCGCCGTTTTACCATATATGGCATATCGATAAAATGTATTTTAAAGCAAAGAAAACCACTACAAATTGATTAAAAATAAATATAAAGATGTAAATGTATACATTTTAGTATTATTTTTCATTTGCAGTGATTTTCTTTGCTTTAAAATACATTTTATCGATATGCCATATATGGTAAAACGGCGCGATGACGTCATCGTTCAAAGATGGCCGCCTCCACTTATGTTCTTTGCAAATTTTCAATAAGTCATATCTCCTTTATTTTTCATGGCATTTTGATAATTCCTTCAGCTTTTTTCAAGTTTTTCAGAGCCCTTTAAGATAAACTGTGTTTGAAATAATGCATCAACCCCTTTAAGTATATCGACTTTATGCTTTCATCAAAGAAGTCTCCTATGGAGTACATACTGGTGGCTGCAAACCTATTTTGGTTTTCTATTACCCCAGAGAAGTCTCCTATGGAGTCCATACTGGTGGCTGCAAACCTATTTTGGTTTTCTATTACCCCAGAGAAGTCTCCTATGGAGTCCATACTGGTGGCTGCAAACCTATTTTGGTTTTCTATTACCCCAGAGAAGTCTCCTATGGAATCCATACTGGTGAATGCAAACCTATCAGCGGGACAAGTGTGGAGCCACTTCACTGGATACGCAAGGATTGTGTTGCCAAGTTAGTATCGCGTGTGTTGCCAAGTTAGTATCGCGTTTCCCTACGAGAGAAGCATAAATAGAAAGGGATGCAGCTGCATATACAATTGCACTTGTCTCCTTAAGCTTAATCCATCTGCTTCTGCCATCGGATGTATGGAAATGTAACCACGTCACGTAATGGATCTTGGCCTAGATGGTCACTAGTTTCTGTCTTCTGTCGTCGTCCTCTTGAATGCTACTTTTCCAGTTTGATTTGTATATCTACTTTACTTGGACGAAGTGACCGTTTGCCTGTTCTACAAAAAGAAAGTCAAATGGGCATCTTCCCTTCTTAATTAGAATCAGTAATTGTTTACGCTAAGATGCAGATATATAATTTAGATCAATAGTCTAAGTCTTAAAGTACTTTCAAAAGATATATCTGCTGTGCTGACTGCATGCATCGATGGTCTTCCTTGTGTATCATGAGCCATATATTTGAACAGAGTTGAATGTACCAAAACGGTGCCGTTGGGGGACATTGCTAAACGTATGTTCTTATAGGCTTAATGTTTATATAGAAATTAACATATAGCAGCATACAGGTACTGTATATGTAATTATTTATTTTTTCAGAGTTGGAAAGTAGAATCAAAGCTAGCAGTTGGTATAAGCAAAACCCAAACCGGTTTCCTATAGTAGAATTCAACCTTATCCCGTACAGCGCAAATGTACCTCAGAAACTGACCGACCTAGATCCTAGAATAAAGGTTGGTTTAAGAATGTTGTACACAACTGCAACAGAGCTATTGTTCATTTTTGCTTGAGGAACACTTGTCTAATGCGATTGAAGTTGGAGTTGTTTTTGAAGATAATTGTGTTAGAGTGTTCAATTTCCCAAACATCTACATCTATTTCCAATTTTATAACCTCATTGAGATTATTTCCGATAATTAAACAAAATCAATGCATACCTTCTGTCCATGATCATTCTATCGTGCCTTTAATGGTTTATTCTCTTGCTGCTCTGGCTTCTGCCAAGTCATTGAGTACCTTCATTGTGGCTTTCTAGGCTATTGTATTTTTGTATTATATTTACACGAGAATATTTGTGTTTTACTTATATTGCCTATTGATGCTGCCTTGTTGGTTAGAGATTAGATCATTTATCCCCCAGTGGCCTACTTTGCCACTGACTGTTCCAGTGCGGTAGCCCTATTGTCAACCCTTTTGTGTTTGTGATGTCGTTTGCATTTATTATTGCTTTTGCCTTCTTGTTTGTCTGTTTGCGTGTTTGTTTCTGTGTTTTGTGGTTGACTGTCCTCCTTGAATGCTACTTTCCCTGTCCGATCTTTTTATATTTCTTCTATTGTAGCTTGAACAATTTACTCTCCAACAATATTAAAATGACTTCATTCAAAGACTATGTATTTGTATACAGACACTGTGGAAAATAGATATGAAAAAGGTGAATTGTGTCATCACTAATGATTAAACTGTTTGATGCTGCAGCATGAAGGTGAATTGAATGAGATATTTGCGAGCAGAGGAAGTTTTGCCAACAGACCATACAGAGTGACAGTGTACAGTATTACTGATGCTGATGGACAGGTCAGAGATTACTACCTACATCAATAGTGTCATGAACGTTTATTTAGTTTGGATATCGCTGAGCCTGATATATACAAATATCGGTGGTACATTCTCAAAAAAAAAAAACTTTCTTTTCTTACTTAAATTGCGAGGTGGTTCCACTACTCCAGACTTTAAAGGCCGTGAGTTTTGTTTAATCACCCTTAAGATATTTTGTCAGCTTTTTAATGTTCACCGTCATATATATACCATCTTCGGGATGGCTCAAAATGTCGTGCTGTTGACATTTTAATATTGGGTTGTAGCATGGTCGGTGACATTTCCTTTGATGAATGCAGAGCATTAAATCGTTTAATTTAGGGTAACTAAAGGGGCGTGGCTATGCCGTACTACAACTACCGGATATTGGAATTTAGAGTACGGTCACTATGACGTCACAGTATTATAAAGTACACCATGCTACAAAAAAGATAGAGTCTGTCTCAGCTCGTTGGTTATTTAAACACCTCGATGGGCTACGCTCATCTCGGTGTTTAAATAAGCCAACTCGCTGAGACCAGACTCTATCTATTACTTATGCTCAACCCGGGGCTAGAGGGTGTGAACTTTAGCTAACATTTTTCAATACCGTTCATGAACACCGTCTCATTTAAACCGAGACTGCAATATATTTTATATTTATCGTGTTCGACGATTGTCAAATTTCTCCTTTTGTGTATACAATTTCACATATTTGATTTGCAGACTGGCAAATAATATGCTGGTCTGTTTAAAATAGTTAAATTGATGAATTGTTGTACTTTGCAGTATGTACAAATATTGGTATTTATGAGGTGTGCTATAATAAGGTTCATATGAAAATGCTGACGTTTCGGTAACGTATGCTGACTGGCTGACGTTGTGTCATCGGATAACGTTTATTCCTGGTTTAAAACCTAAACAAACCTTTTTAAAAATGTATTTTATTGTTTATTCAGCCATCATTTTCGTTTATAACACAATCATTAATTCAAGAACCAGCTTGTTAGTGGTTTTCACACATTCACACGCATGATCTCATTTCGTCATAAACAAGACCAACAGTTGAGTATCTGCAATGACCACGCGATCTGTTGATGGGAATGTGCCACAAAAGACCTTATTCATCGTTCCTTATTAAAGCAATGTATAAAAGTATTACTTGTGTTTGTAACATATGCATGTAGTTTCTGTTTGCCTAATTTATAAAATAGCTCTATAAATATATAATTCCGATTTTTCATTGCAGAGATATTTTTTCGTCCGTCAGGTGCCTAACACACTTGGCATCCTAAAAAAACTTGAATCAGATCCGTTAGAATGGTTAAACCCTGACTTATGTGCTGACGGAAAGAAATCCCCAAAATTACACATCTCCAGTGGCGAAAGGAGTCTACAAGTGGCCAGATTTTACTTTGCATTCAACCGATTGGTGAACCACCCGAAAAACAAAGAGTGTAACAACATGCTGAGACTGTTACACTACGATGGTGAGAAATACTGGTTAACTGTATACCCAATGAACCAGTTTTAGTTGTGTTTGTGACTCGATGGCATAGTCATTAATTTATCAGCAATAATATCATTATACACTTAGTTATTTGGACCTGTTGTGTTTATACACTTAGCATAAACATATATTCTAATTATAAATAAATGTACTTCTTGGCAGAAATAGGACAGTTCTATTTTTCTTTTTTAAGCTATTGAGTATTCTCTGAGAATTTCTTCAAATCTTGTTACTCTCTTAACCACTTAATTTGAAGGTGATCGCTAAAATCAGTAATGTTACTGGAATACTAAATGGTTCTTGTCTGTGTTATCTCAAAACAACATTCCTGTAGGAGCAGCAATAAATTGGTTATTTATGACTACAAACGCCAGTATGTAGTTGTGTAAAGATCACAACTAGTCAGCAGAAATCATAGGAAAATAAGCTGGGTCAACAATAAGTGGTGTGTCATCAGTACTGACTAATCCGTTTGATGTTGCAGCATGAAAGGGGATCCGCAACACAAGTTCTGTCAGTGTGGCATGAGCAATAAGTGGTATTGTCTAGATGATCCATAAACATCAACAATAACTGATCCATTATCGGTGATCCACAAACACCACTCTTGCGAAAATAATAATTGATAGATCCGTGAAAGGGATCCACAAACACCAAACCTGTGATAGGAAAGCTAAATGGGTCCTTCCAATGTGATTCCCAAACACAATACCATTGTGCATTAAATGTGTCCGTTGTAGGTGAACCCCAAACACCAGTCCTGTTAATCATTAAAGAAATCCTTTCGATGTTATTCCAGGACTCAGTTCGGTGAAATTCAGTCCATTGAACGTATAGGGAATATTTTCTATTCTCATTAGTATATTTATTGCACATTTCTTTTAGATTTAAAAAAGCGTGGTGGAGATGTTCTTCTTAAAGCAATCAAAACAGAATTGGCCACTGGGGATTCCACAATACAGGTACTTTACATTGTAACTTAATGCGGGATTATCCAGAAATTCGTTTGGAAATTAAGCGTGCTATTAATAGAGGATCTTACGTGAGTACTCACTCATTATTGAATATATTAAACGAGTTGGGAAAATGATATAATGCGAGGCTCTTGCCGAGCATTATATCAATTTTGCTAACGAGTTTAATAAATTCAATAATGAATGAGAACGAATGTTAGATTCTATTTCTCACATATCGACTATTATTGCATTTTGCCTGCACGCAAACCGACATAAACCGTGGGAATTGGATCATAGTCATTATCGATTTTTTTTGACAAAGCATACTAAGCTTATTTTCATACTTATACAACTATTGTATATCGTTCATACTTATACAACTATTGTATATCGTTCATACTTATACAACTATTGTATATCGTTCATACTTATACAACTATTGTATATCGTTCATACTTATATAACTATTGTATATCGTTCATACTTATACAACTATTGTATATCGTTCATACTTATACAACTATTGTATATCGTTCATACTTATACAACTATTGTATATCGTTCATACTTATACAACTATTGTATATCGTTCATACTTATATAACTATTGTATATCGTTCATACTTATACAACTATTGTATATCGTTCATACGTATACAACTATTGTATATCGTTCATACTTATACAACTATTGTATATCGTTCATACTTATACAACTATTGTATATCGTTCATACTTATACAACTATTGTATATCGTTCATACGTATACAACTATTGTATATCGTTCATACGTATACAACTATTGTATATCGTTCATACTTATACAACTATTGTATATCGTTCATACTTATACAACTATTGTATATCGAAAATCTAGAATGGTGTTATTCCACTTCCACACCGTAAGTTATGTGATAAATGATAATTCGGTATTTGTCTAGCATGTTAATAATATTTGAACATTATTCTTTCAAGTATAATCTGTTATAATACAGAGATATACATAAATAAATTTAAAGATACATTGGTCTATTTTTGTTCGGCTTACATATAAAACATACGTTTGTGATTTACATATCAATATATAGTTTTGTGATTCGCCTGTCAACGTACTTTTATGAGTCATATATCAACATAGAGATTTACATAAATATATTTAAAGATAAACTGTTCTATTTTGGCTCACATAAACATACGTTTGTGATTTACATATCAGTATAACGTTGTAATTCGACTGTCAACGTACTTTTATGAGTCATATATCAACATATATGTGTGATCACATACCAACATACCTATGTGATTAAAAACATATTTTCTGTTTGCAATTCACATATGAATGTTAACATTTTCTTTAATATAGTTTTTTTACCTGTTTAGATAAGGAATTGTCCATAATGATTCACATATCTACATACGTTTGTGATTTGCATGTCATTGTACGTTTTGTATTGTATCATTGCATGTTTCAGTTCAATTACTAGAATGTGTATGATGCACATATTACTATCCTTTTCTGATTGACATGCCTCTGTAATTCTCATATATTCCAGCTGGGTGCGCTGGATGCAAACAATACATTAAAACTAGACAGAGCTGAAGGACTTGACCAAGACGAGTTTGAGAGGACAGTCTTCATTGATTACCTGGATGATTGCGAGGAAGATGCTTTAACAGCTATAGAGATTCAGCAACACATTGCTTCAAATGGTTTCAAAGTTTGGTCAGGTATTCAGCAAGGTCGTGACCACTTTCAAGTACTAGAGCAAGCTATGTCCGAATCTATGTGGGTAGTTTTCATACTGTCAAAAACTGCAGTAGATAGCAATAAGCTGATGACATTTAAATATCGAGCTGTCCTGCACAACAGCGTGGAAGCAAATCAAGTGAGAGTTATACCCCTTTTAGATGGAATCGATGAAGACCATGTGACGGCTGACCTTAGGTCGGTAACGCATCTCAGTAAACAAGAGGCAAACTACAAGGACAAGCTGCTACAGATCTTGAAATGTAAGTGTGACTCAAGATTGTTGCATAAGTTATTTTTTCTTTTCTGTTTATGGCATTGCAAACTTCATCATTGTTTCTAGCTTTGCCTGACCAACTCGCAGGTCCAGACAATATGTTACATAGAGTACAATCTAGGAATTACGTTCGTACTTGTAGTCTTTCGTACTTGTAGGATCTTACTCTTTAGTCCTAGTTAAGATATTAAAATATATATAGGTATAAAAGAGTTGACTATAGGGCTACCGCCTTGGAATATCCAGTGGCAAAATGTCCGCTGATGGTTTAAACCAGGTTCTAGGATGCACCAAACCTCACTCTTACCCAATTGTCATCCCAGTAAAACGGGACAGTGCAAATAAAGAAATCCCCGTCAGGCTATATTCTCTAACAAATAATGTAGCATTAATAGGTATTATAAGTATGACAAAGAGATGATCATGTATATATGCATATAAAAACAAAAATGTAGAAAGCAACAATGCAAGTACTCAAACGTCAGTCATAAGCCAGTCATCTGTGTAACCTAATATTTAAAGTGTCATATTCTTTGGCTGCTTCTTCTCTTTAACATTTAGTCTGATATTTAGGAAACGCCCAAAGTTCCTTACTCCTAATGTCTAGGAGTTACGGTCAAAATATGGTAAAATTCATGATGTTCACAGTTGCTAAATATAAACTGAACCTAGCAGATGACAGTTCACAACAGAGCACCCTTATTTTCATTCTACACAGATTAAACACAATGTTCCTAGGCTTCTATATGGATAATACACACACGTCAGAGGAAATACGCCTATGCTCTGATATATAGCGTGCAGAATTCATGATGCTCACAGAATATAATCTAAATCTGGTATATGACTGACGTAGACAGTTCACAATAGAGCACCCTTGTTTTCATACATTTTCATTTGCAGTCATTATACACAGATGATAAAACTGTTCCTAGGCTTCTATATGGATAATACACACACGTCAGCGGTAATATGCATATGCTCTGATATACCGCGTTATATAGCTAGATATTGTGTTTAAGTTTCTTGAATGTGGATCATGTGTTAACTATGATGACGTGATTTTCAAACTTCGTAAGATCCTTGGTCATGATCACTTTCATACTATCTTTGTTAAACTTGTTAAAAGGTTTATCAAAAGAGGTTATGACCCTATCATTCTGCAAAGCACTGCATGCTTAGTGGTGAACCCCTATGATGACGTCTACCTAAATCCCGAAGGACGTTGACGTTTGATATTTGTCTGCAATCTTTTCTTGTCCTCAATGGTTTGTTCTCTTATTGCTCTGGCTTCTGCCAAGTCATTGAGTACCTTCTTTGTGGCTTTCTAGGCTATTGTTTTTTGTATTCTTTTTTTTTTGTATTTATATATACTCGAGAATCTTTGTGTTTTACTTATATTGCCTATTAATGCTTTGTTGGTTAGAGAATAGTTCATGGTGGGGATTTCTGTATTTACACTGTCCCGTTTTATTGGGATGAAGTAGGGTAAGTGTGAGGTTTGGTGCACCCTAGAACCTGGTTTAAACCCCCATCGGCCTTTTTTGCCACTGAGCGTTCCAAGGCGGTAGCCCTATTGTCCACCTATTTGTGTTTGTGATGTCTTATTTGGCCTTGTATTCATCTTTAATGTTGTTCTTTGTTTCAGTGTGTTTGTCGTCCTTGAATGCTGCTTTTCCTTTTTCGATTTTTATATCTATATTCTAAACGCATCTCACTGTAAATAAAAAAAGTATCTGACAATGTCAGTTTACCAGTCAAAATCGCATCATGACCAGTCAAAATCGCATCATGTATTTACACCTGTACACAAAAAAGGCTGTATATCCAACAAACTTAATACACAATTGTATCGAAGACTTTAATTTTGTCCAGTTAACTTTGCATTGCGTTTGGCAAGGCTTTGACATTGTAAGTTGATCAGGGGCTTCTTTCAACTGTTATGAAACGGAAAGCTGCCTACTATCAACATGAACATGACATGTTTTTCCAAGATGTTTGGAATGAAATTGAAATAATGGAATGTGTTCACTCATCAACGGATTTAACCGTTAGCGAATAGTCAACAATCTTCAGAAAATTGCTTGACGTCATACGAGGTCGAATCGACGTCGACGTCATACGTAATACCAAATAAATGAAAATGAAAGACAATACAACAAACAATGGCCTAGAAAGCCACAAAGAAGGTGCTCAATGTCTTGGAAGAAGCCAGAGCAACAAGAGACCAAACCATGGAGGGCACGAAAGACAAGACTGAAGACAAACATCAAACGTCAACGTCCTTTTGGGCTTTAGGTAGACGTCATCATAGGGTCCACAGCCTGTCCGGTCATCACACAATTAAAGAGGAAAGCATAGTGGCGAACTGTAAATGGGTCCACCACCAAGCATGCAGTGCGTTGAAGAATGATAGGGTCATAACCTCTTTTGATAAACCTTTTAACAAGTTTGACAAAGATAGTATGAAAATGATCATGACAAGATACACATTCCATCAAATGCTACAGATTACAATTAAGTACACGGAAAAATTATAATCAAACAAATGATAAAACAATTTATATTGATTGGAAGCAATATGAAAGTATTCAGTAAAATTGTTATTTAATGTGTATTGCGAACTCATTGCAAACTCGTCGTCCTGTACTTAAGTCGTCCTGCGTCAAAACAATGTGTGCCAATTATAGTTTGCCATACAAATTCAATACGTAATAGAACACATGATAAATGGTTATGACCAAATTAAACTCGGCCGTTTCCTAAGGTCCATTATCATACTCTTTTTTTGGAGAAGGTGGGTCGGTTTACGGAAATGTTGGATCTATGCATTGTTGCAACTGTATACTTGCTACCGACTTTATATAACGAAATTAGCATATTAAACGTCATGATTTCTTTCGTGTATGAGATTTAAATATTCGTATAACTATGTTCCTTTTTAACACCAGGCGGAAACATACCTATGGATTCCATTGTGTCTGCCAAATATGTGTACACGGGGTTGGCGTGGGCGTATGTGCTCAACTATCTACGTATAACGTTGGATGGTAAGTAATTCGTATTTTTAAATTTACATCTGCCAGGTTCATACAATATCTGCTTTTAGCACAGGGGGATTCTTTATTTACTATTTTCAGATTTGCTGATTTCGTTTTAGGACCAAATGTCACCATTCTGACTGCTTACCTGCATATGGGAATATATTTTCAAATTATATCTCTTTTCTAACAAAACAAGTATGGTCAAGTAAAGGTAAAATCTCTTAAATTATACCAGAATTCTCTTATTGCCACTTAGACATAACCAAACATTACAGTTGTAACCATCTCAATGCGTTTCAGAACACGTGGAAAAGCTTAAAGAGAAAAGCTTAAAGAACTAAAGTCAAAACATCCCGAGTGCTGTGTGTATCAGAAGATGTTCATCATCGTACCAAGTTCCTGTTCCACAAAGTCACTAACATCGCTGGACAAAAATGAGAAAGGGGAGATAATAGACCAGAGGTTTAAACAAATGGATGAAATTCATTTTCAAACTAAGACTGTAGGGGGCGTGATGAAGAGACAATACCAACTGATAACGTACAAATTAAAGACAAGTCAAAAGGTACTATCATTACTTCCACAATATTAAACTGAAATCAGTGAAAAGTTTGACAATCATAAGCGGATCCAAATGACTTGGTAGTATAAGGGGCAAACTATTCCTTCAATGTTGGTGTGTAAAATATCTAAGTTTAAGAGCCCACTTCAACAATACGATATTTTTGTTCATTTTCAGCATTTTTCTGTCAGTTTTTGGTCCTGAAAATACACTCTCGAGCGCAGTTGTTTTATTGTTATTAGTTCAGGTAATTGATAGGGACGCATCATCTGACAAAACCTTGTTTGTGCTCTTAGGGACTCTCTATATTTTTAGGATAAAACCCTTACCCAGAAAAGTTCAAAATCAACAAAATATAAAAACTCTGTAGAACATTCCATTTTTTGAGACCTGGATAAATCTTCTAGATAAATAAAACAGATGAGAATACTGTTTAAAGATAGACTTTTATGATTTGACTTAAATATGCACAACAGATTTAAGTTAAATATTTAGTTTGCCTTTTGAATATTTTTGGTTTCAAAATACATTTTTACCATACCTTGTCCTTTGTGAGTATAGGCCGGTGTAATATGGACATTAGCAAGCCAAACTAACGAACGCGGCTCATTTTAAACTTAAATTCAAGCTTATCATTTTCAGGGGTGCAAACTAATTATAATATTGCGGAATATCCCTTGATTTATTATTGAGCCCAGTAAACATACTAGCGCCTTTTCATTGATCATAGGGATCACGTTTCCGTCGGCGGCGACGGCGATGGCGCTGTCAACACTTGGTTTAAGTTGTAGGTTAAAGTTTGCTGGAAGGTATATATCTCTAAAACCGTCAAAGGTCTTGCTTTTCAACTTGGTGTTTACATTAAATAAGGTAATAAGGTATGACCTAACTCTTTGACTTATCCACTCCCTCCCCCCTACCTATCCCCCACCACAAAAAAAATCCTAACAGAGACATTGACCTTGACTTTAAGGACAAAATAACTTTTACAGAGTTAAAGTTGTGGTTAACGTTTTTTGAAATTATATACCTATGTTTGAAATGAAAATGTGTAAATGCATTAACTGTGGTAAGACATAATCCTCTGCCCATGCCCAACCGCACCAGTGACCTTGATCCTGACTATAACGACAAAACACCTAGGCAAGTTTTCGCCATATGTAATTGACTTTGTGAATGAAATGCCAAATTTATTGGATACTTAATGTAAGAACTCAATAGGTTTACATTTACCATTCATACCAAGCCACACCCCACATCTGACCTTGACCTTACACCCCAAAAAGACTTTCGCATTATGTGTTTCCTTTATTAAGGAAGAATACTCGCTGGCTGTATTTATATATATGCGTGTTCACTACATCGCATACCCTTACACCTCTCCCCTTACCATCCCTACCAACCTAACCCTCCTTGAGAATTAATAAGAAAAATTAAGGTGAGACAACCGATGATGATGGGCTTGCATTTCATCCTGTCGTTTCTTAGGAAAGAGAAATCTTCACCATTAAGAAACCGAGAGGGTGGGAGCGTTGCGACCGACAGTGGTTTCTTAATTGTGAAGATTTCTCTTCATAGACTCTATCCGGCTTAGTGTATCACTAGTCTCTATATAGGTCACGCTCTAATATATGAAGAACGCTGGTAGAAAATTCTTCATGAATAAATGTAGCCAGTATTTGCAATTCTGAGACATCTGATCGGTTTAAAAAGTAGGGTAAATACTAAATTTGTTCAAGCTTCTTATACAAACTGACATATGATATGTTTCAATATGACTTTGGCGGTAAAAGGTGCTGTGACTACATGAACAAAGAAGGCATCATAGCTCCTTTTACTTCTAAAGTTACGATTTACGTTACTGAGATATTTATTGCCATTAATTATTTTGAAGCGGGAATCGTAGCTTAATTGTGAATGTGATAACTTAAAACTAAACCGTCAAATAACGGCAAAATTACACTACAACCGTTTATCAAAACTCTGTTCAGGTGTTCAGTTCATATAATAATGTATATGTGCCGATTAAAATTATAGTTTTTATTGACGGGTTATTCAACTACCCGTTTTTGAATATGAGCAGAATTAATAATGAGGAGGTAACTATTAATTCGTAAATCGACGCTCCAGCTTTGTGGTTTGGCCTGGCTGGTTAAAGCCCTTTATACTGTATCTACAGAGCATTCTCACAATATGTATTATATATCATCGTCAGTAGGTTTAGAAACGGTGTACATATCTTGTAAAAGTTGTCTGTTGTTGATGGAATAGCTACTATAACTGCTTCGGATTTTACCAAACTTGATATGAAATGTTATGTTGAAAACAATTGTGTTGAGTACCATATTCAGTGTTTCATTTTCAAGGTCACTGGTCAATAGATGTGTGTTGCACGCCAAATTGTAAGTGATGAACGTTTTATGTCCAGTCACACAATTATGTGGGGAACAACATTTTATACAAAAAAGACGGAATATCATCATCATCAGCAGCATCATCATCATCATCATCATCATTATTAACTTGTAACACACTTCCAAGAAATCCTAATTAACGGCATCGTTGTAAATTCCAGGACTACATTGTTGCTGTGGAGTATCCCAACTCTGTCCGGTGTCTGCAAGAGATGGCTGACCTGACGTACCTGTCTGGACTGTCGACGGATGATATACACGAAGAGGCTTCGAGATTCACGGAGCTGGCACAGGAAATTATTGATTGTAGTGTGGTGGCCAACAAAGCAAAGCTTCTGTATTACAATGGTAGGTTACATGTGACAGTTTCGATGGGGAATTATGTTTTTTTTATAAATGTTCGTACTATTGACATTTTATATACTAAGTTCTGCTTCAGCCGGGTCTAAGGGCGTGAACGGTAGCAATCATTGTTAACAACGTTCATGAACAGTCTCAATCAAACCGAGACTGCAATATTGTTTATATTTATCGTGTTTGGTGATTTCCAAATTTCTCCTTTCATACTAGTTTTATAATAACGCATCGATTAACAGTTTTTTTAACTGTAAGACAAACACATTTGTAACATATTCGCATACTATTAGAACGTTACATGGGTGTTCCTGTCTATTTCAGACAGCGAAATGAAGGTCGCAGATGCTATGCTAGACGTTCTGGAGGAGGAGTTCAGATCATAAATGGTAGCTCGGTATAGTGACTGACTATCCCAGAAGTTCTTGAAGAAGTCACCTTTGGTGAATGGCAGTGGAACCTTTCCAGTAGCATACTCATGTTATTGGATTCGTATATAGCGTATAATTTTTTTTATGTAAATTGCTATGGTTATGGCTGGCCATACGAAAACATGGCATACAGATTCGTTCATAATCGCTATTGTCACTCTTTCACAATCACTATTGTCTCTTGTATTGTAAATGTAATGTATAAGGTTTTAAATAAACACCAGGATTGTTTAAATACAGTTATTTAACTTTCAACAGTATCGTAGCCATCTCTTTCTGTTATGTGAACTTTATAGAGGTCAGGCATTATTTTCTTTTCTTGGGTCAATTGTTTATCGTTAATGGTCTTTTAATTCTCCGTTGAATATAAATATTAAGTATTTTTTATTTCAGTTGCAGTCACCTTTTCCATCTAGTCGTGTTTAAATTGATATAAAAATGTTTTTCACTCATTTGTATTTCATGCATTATTGATAGGTTTCCTTTTCATCCACTGACGTGATGTCCTGTAATGTAAATGCTCTTTAAATACGGCCCTATGTGGTTTTTGATATATATAAGACCACTTCATATACCTGGCAAGAATAGGGTCATTGCCTATCCTCTGTTATTCCTGTGTAAGAATAGGGTCACTGTCTATCTTACGTGGTTCCTGGGCAATACTATGGGCATTGTCTATCCCATAAGGTTCTTGTGCAAGAATAGGGCCATTGCCTATCCTCTGTTATTCCTGTGTAAGAATAGGGTCACTGTCTATCTTACGTGGTTCCTGGGCAATACTATGGGCATTGTCTATCCCATAAGGTTCTTGTGCAAGAATAGGGCCATTGCCTATCCTCTGTTATTCCTGTGTAAGAATAGGGTCACTGTCTATCTTACGTGGTTCCTGGGCAATACTATGGGCATTGTCTATCCCATAAGGTTCTTGTGCAAGAATATGGCCACTGCCTATCCTGTGTAGTTCTTGGGCAAGAATAGGGCCATTGGCTATACCATGTGGTTCCTGGACAAGAATAGGGTCATTGCCTATCCCATGTGGTTCCTGGGCAATAATAGGGCCATTGCCTATCCCATGTGGTACCTGGGCAAGAATAGGGTCATTGCCTATCCGATGTGGTTCCTGGGCTACCCATGGGGTTACTGAGCAAGATTAGTGTCATTGCCTATACCATGTGGTTCCTGGACAACATATAATTTGTAAAAATTGTTTTGTGTTTTTATGCTGTAAAACCAAAATCAACTCCACTATAGGCCCATGTACATGTTTAATTCTATATACTCACATGTATGATAACAATTTATTTGCATTTCGTTATTCGATTTTCCATTTTCCGTTTTGTGTTTGTCGCTGTCATATTTATAATTAGTTCAAACTCATTACTGTGCCATTGAACCATAACTCTAGGTTGATTTGGACCAAATTGTGTCCCTTTGTGTGTCTTTGTCATGCATATATATTTCTTCGCATAAGCTGGCAGTAGAATCTGGAAGATGGCAGAACCCATCTGTGTACTATTTGATGAACGAAAATGTACATTTGGTCAAGTCTTAGAAGACGAGTCAAGCTTATCAGTAGTTGCGTACTAAATATACCAAAAGTATTATTAGGAACACCCAAATTGTTTTACTTTTTTGAAATAAATAAAAAGTGAAAACGCTACGGAGATTAAAAATCTCGTAATCTATGTATACAAAGTGGAGCGCTGTGGTCTAGTGGTAGAGCGTTGGACCCATGATCCAAAGGTCGTGGGTTCGATTCCCATCATTGTCATATGCGTTGTGTCCCTGAGCAAGACACTTTATCTGCATTGCTTAGTACTGGTTCTACCCAGGAAGACATCGAGATTGATTCAAATAAGTTCATAGAGCTTTCGTTACAATCGATGTGAAATAAATAAGTTAAAACTAAAGCATTTGCAAAACGATAAACGATGCTTAGAGTGTAAGTTTTGAATATGTTATGTAGTGAATACTAATCAATATGTGTTACATAATATAAGTTAAACATATATGCCAGTCACTCCGTCTCTTCCAGTGCGTGTAACGTATATTTTCTTAAAGTGACTGTAATTCAAACAATAACACACATTTACCTTTCAGTAATATATAATGCCATTTGTTATTATAACTATGTACCTGAATATACTGTTATTTTTATATAAATCATGACAATTACTGTTGTATTCCATATTACCATGCCACAATTATATCATAAATGTAATTATTGATGCTATGCTCATGACTCTTTTTAGGGTTATTGCATAATAAAGAATCTTATTATTATTATTATTATTATTATTATTATTCCATATATGTTTTATAAAAGTACTTTTGTAAAATAGACTTATAAAACTACAGCATGTTATGTTTTATATCAATCTCCGATTATACCAATGCCGAGGGAAATGTGTGACAAGCATAAGGAAATCAGTCACCTCAGCGAGGATTCTGTCTAGAATCATGGGTGGGAAGCAGCAAACACTATATCCCACTTTTAAAGTAGCTATCCCGCCGAAAACAGCCAAATTGTACAACAAATGTACACCGTTTCTAAACCCCCTGACGAAGAGATATGTATATAACTTACATATTTTGAGAATCCGAAAGCTATAGACACAGTACAAACGGCTTTAACCAGACAGACCAAACCCCTAAAATGGTATACTTCTAATCGGTACATAAAACTACTTATACATTAGTATATGGCCTGAACACCTGGATAGAGTTTCCATAAACGGTGTTGTAGTGTAATTGTGCCGTTATTTGGCGCGTTAGTTCGTTTACAATCAAGTTAAATGGCAACATTAGGACTAAAACAACAAAGAAATGTTGGCATATAGTCGAACAAGCTTTGTTATTTAGAGTTCTTAAAAACTAGGAACTTTTAAAATAATTATCGAAATCTGTTGATAAACAAACACAAATAGGCCCATTTGAAGGTTGTACCAAAACAGATATAGAAGCCGCCGTTTTGAGAGCTATGAAGATCTAAATTACCAAATAAATATGATATATGGGAAAGAAAATGATAGCAACTGTATGAAACATGTGTACTAAGTTAATACTTTAGTATTTATATATTCCATATATGGTAATTTAAAACCATGACGTTATACTTCTCAAAACGGGGTCTTCCATACTTGTTTCAGATTAACTTTAAAATGGTCATATCTTCTTTGTTTATCATCTGATTTTGAAAATTATATCACCATTTCAGAACTCTAAAATACGATTATTGTTTGATTCTATACTGTTCAACGGAAGCAAATACTGCCAGTAAGGAGGAACCCAATGGTGCCTCCTGTTTCGGATATACAACCAAAGCATCATTCAAACTGTTATATCCGAGTCTTAGGCAATAAACAAGGTCAACGGTCGTTTTGTTATTCATTATTCGTTAACGTAGTATCAAGATTAAAAAAGTATTGGTAACATTTTTATTTACACATGTTAACTCATTTAACCAACTACATAATTACAGAAATATGTCTACTCTTAAGGTCCTACCTCTTAAAGGTCTTCAGTCAAGTCAAGTAATATTTATTTACAAAAATAGTATGAAACGAGAAAATTGGAAAGCGTCGGCCGATCCCGATAAATACAAAAAATATTGCAGTCTCCGTTTGATTGAGACTTCATGAACGTTAGTGAACAAATGCTTGCGCCGTTCGAGCCCTCTAGTCCCGGGTTGAAAAGACCTCAATATTTAAAATGTTACTAGCAGGGGCGGATCCAGGATTTCAGCTTAGGGGGGGCGTAAGATTTTGTTCAATTTTCGGGTCCGTCTCTAGCCTCATAAAACGGTTGCGGTAGTGCATTGATAGGGTAAAAAAGTCCGTTTTCAAATAAAAGGATTTTACAATGTGTTAATTAAAGCACTCATTAGCCATTATGCGTGGAGCGAGCGAGAATTTTTTTTTATACTGAGGGTGTGCATCGAAATTGTTTGATACTTTATCTACAGTAACATGGACATGCATGTATGAATAAAAAAAGTCCGTTTTCAAATAAAAGAATTTAACAATTTGTTAATTAAACCACACATTAGCCATTATAAGTCGAGCGAGCGAAGAAAAAAATTATACTGAGGGCGTGTAACGAAATTGTTTGATATTTTATCTACAGTAACATGAACATACCTGTATGAATAAAAGTCCGTTTTCAAATAAAAGGATTTAACAATGTGTTAAGTAAACCACTCATTAGCCATTATGCGTGGAGCGAGCGAGAAAAAAAATTATACTGAGGGCGTGCATCGAAATTGTTTGATATTTTATCTACAGTATCATGGACATACATGTATGTATGAAAAAAAAAGTCCGTTTTCAAATAAAAGGATTTAACAATGTGTTAATTAAACCACTCATTAGCCATTATGCGTGGAGCGAGCGAAGCGAGCGAGAATTTTTTTTATACTGAGGGCGTGCAACGAAATTGTTTGATATTTTATCTACAGTAACATGGACATACATGTATGTATGAATAAAAGTCCGTTATCAAATAAAAGGATTTAACAATGTGTTAATTAAACCACTCATTAGCCATTATGCGTGGAGCGAGCGAAGCGAGCGAGAAAATTTTTTATACTGAGGGCGTGCAACGAAATTGTTTGATATTTTATCTACAGTAACATGGACCTACATGTATGATCCGGAATTTTTAGGGGGGGCGCGCGCCGGGTGCACCCCCCCCTGGATCCGCTAGTGACTAGTACGAACATTTTAGCCATCCCGAAGATGATGGTGATCATGGAACCTTTAATGTGGTATTTTATACCATTCCATAGCCAGCGGCGTATGTTCCCAGTTTCCAACTAGTCGGTTTTACAACATAGTTGCCCAAGTTCCAGTGAGCTTTTGAACCAGATCTGAAAAATATTTCGGACTTAAACGCAAGTCATAAATGTATATAAAAGACTACACATACAAAATATAAAGCGGCTGTAAGAAGCTGTAAAACAAAATATATAGAGGCTGTAAAACAAAATATATAGAGGCTGTAAAACAAAATATATAGAGGCTGTAAAACAAAATATATAGAGGCTGTAAAACAAAATATGGAGGCTATAAAACAAAATATAGAGGCTGTAAAACAAAATATATAGAGGCTGTAAAACAAAATATGGAGGCTGTAAAACAAAATATAGAGGCTGTAAAACAAAATATATAGAGGCTGTAAAACAAAATATGGAGGCTGTAAAACAAAATATGGAGGCTGTAAAACAAAATATAGCGAATGTGTAAAACAAAATATAGAAGCTGTAAAACAAAATATAGCGGCTGTAAAACAAAATATATAGAGGCTGTAAAACAAAATATGGAGGCTGTAAAACAAAATATAGAGGCTGTAAAACAAAATATATAGAGGCTGTAAAACAAAATATGGAGGCTATAAAACAAAATATAGAGGCTGTAAAACAAAATATATAGAGGCTGTAAAACAAAATATGGAGGCTGTAAAACAAAATATAGAGGCTGTAAAACAAAATATATAGAGGCTGTAAAACAAAATATGGAGGCTGTAAAACAAAATAAAACAAAATATGGAGGCTGTAAAACAAAATATAGCGAATGTGTAAAACAAAATATAGAAGCTGTAAAACAAAATATAGCGGCTGTAAAACAAAATATATAGAGGCTGTAAAACAAAATATGGAGGCTGTAAAACAAAATATAGAGGCTGTAAAACAAAATATATAGAGGCTGTAAAACAAAATATGGAGGCTATAAAACAAAATATAGAGGCTGTAAAACAAAATATATAGAGGCTGTAAAACAAAATATGGAGGCTGTAAAACAAAATATAGAAGCTGTAAAACAAAATATATAGAGGCTGTAAAACAAAATATGGAGGCTATAAAACAAAATATAGAGGCTGTAAAACAAAATATATAGAGGCTGTAAAACAAAATATGGAGGCTGTAAAACAAAATATAGAGGCTGTAAAACAAAATATATAGAGGCTGTAAAACAAAATATGGAGGCTGTAAAACAAAATATGGAGGCTGTAAAACAAAATATAGCGAATGTGTAAAACAAAATATAGAAGCTGTAAAACAAAATATAGCGGCTGTAAAACAAAATATATAGAGGCTGTAAAACAAAATATGGAGGCTGTAAAACAAAATATAGAGGCTGTAAAACAAAATATATAGAGGCTGTAAAACAAAATATAGAGGCTGTAAAATATAGAGGCTGTAAAACAAAATATGGAGGCTGTAAAACAAAATATGGAGGCTGTAAAAAAACAAAATATAGAGGCTGTAAAAATCGAAAAGGAACGTCAAAATAGCCTTGGTTGGTTGGTTGGTTGGTTGTTTGGTTGGTTCACCTCCTGAGATATTTGGAAAATGCAAAACAACATACTGATTAAAATACCGTATGCTTAACATGACAGTTTTAATACATCGCGATTTTACAGGAAAGGGGAAATGCATATGTAGGATAATATTAACAATTGTTTAATTTTCCCGGATCAATATATCAACAAAGCCTAACACTTTATAAATACGTGCTGAATTAAAAACATGCAACATCGTATAAATCATTTCACAAACGAGTCTTACACGACACCACGTAAGTATTTTCCTCAGTTCAGAAGTTGTTTATTTTTATTTTGGTTGTTATTACTGATGGGATCACCATTATCTTTATAGTCATTCTTTTGTAACTAATATATTATAGTTTGACTTTTGGAATTAAAGAGAGAGAGAGAGAGAGAGAGAGAGAGAGAGAGAGAGAGAGAGAGTAGAGAGAGAGAGAGAGAGAGAGAGAGAGAGAGAGAAGGGGGTGGGGTACATAAGTTTCTGTTTCATATTGAAATAATTAAATTAGTTGGTTAATGTTATATGATTCGAGGATGTGTCCATTTTATCCAACGAGTTTAATACGTTTAATATTAAACAAACACGAGTGTGAGATTCTATTTATTCTATAACTTCAAACATTCCACATAGCGTTCATTTATATACATGTATATTACTTTTCTATCGTTTTACCATAATGATACGGCAACCTGTTTTATGTAGCTTCAAGGATCTATTTCCTAACGCTCAAGCTTGAAAAAAACTTCATTTACTGCTAACTACATGGCTGCATAAATTAAACACACTGAATAAGCTGAAACACAATTTATGGTGGATTTATTCGTATTAGGCGTAGATCGTATTCTGTCCCTTTAAGTTGAAACACTCAGAGGTAAGGGACACAATGCAAATAGTCACGATTTCTTTTACAGATCTCAGTTATTTACCCTGATTTTCGCAGGAAGTGGTGTCATTAACCTAGTTTAAAAATTCTAAATATAGAATTACGGGAAATGCTCGGTGTAGTTTCAGTTTGAAAACTGACACAGTTACTGTTTGCGCAGTTAATGTGTTTAATACTATTACTGATTTTTATTATAACGTTAAAGACAGAAATATGTTTCATAATGAGGATGTATGACTGTCATCATGGGATCCTTGGTATGACGTTTAATTTATATTCTTTTTGACATATAACAGTTATCGGTGGGTGGGGTTAATCTATTTTTCTGTCTTCTCCGATGATGTGTATGGTATTATTTGTAAACAGTGCTGCATTGTAGGACGGATTTCATCTAGATATTCAAAGACTTCCATATGAAAAAAGATAAAGCAAAATATTGAAGCAAAATATTGATATTTTAAGTATAATACTACACGTGTGTTCAATACTGAATCTGTAATTATATAACATCTCTATAAATGTTTGTAGAAAGAATGAGCTACCGCCGAAAAAGTGAATAAAAATAATACTCCCGTTACAAAATAGAAGGAAACATGTAAATATGCATTGGTTTCAACACAATATAGAGACAAAGAGACAAAAGTTGAGTCTGTGCAAGTGTACTGCTCTTGGTCCTCTTTCCGTCAGTTATGTATATAAAACTCATATATGTGACCAACTCTATGTATGATAGCTGACCTGTTTTTGGAAAATGGGCATCACTGACTCAAACTTCGTGGAATTGACATCAATGAATCATGATGTTTCTATAAATATAGACTAAAACTGGGAAATAGTCATGTTTTTAGAAATTTCGTCATGTTTTTAAGTTAAAACATGACGAAAGAATGAAATTATTTCCCAGTTTTAGTCTTAAAATTTAACGAGAGATAGATTCACCAATGTCATGAAACCAGAAGAGTTTAATGAAGTAAATATGTTTGTAACGTTATCGTAAAATGTGTGTGCAGCTTGTACGAGTTGCCTCTCTTGCTATTAAACATTCTAACATAGCCTTGTTTAAAATATCTCGTTATATTGTTTAATAAGAGAGGCAACTCGTAACTATGACGTCATTACAGTGAGAGTATGCGCGCGCATTCCCACAAGTAACAAGATTGTACTGAGTTTTTTTCAAACTTCAGTGGTAAAAGTCTGTCACTTAAAAAAATAAAAGTAAAAGTTATATTAAAAGAAACACAACTCAGAAATTGCCGTTATATTGTAAATATATTGCACATTTACTTCCACTTAATATTCCAATGAAATCCCAAGATATTTTGTGTATTACAAAAGAAAAGGGTGTGCGGTTGCTGCTAGGTAGAGAAAAGATAAAACTGTGATGTTGTAGACTTTGTAATCACAGTACACTTTGTAACAAGATATTCATAAAGGCTGAAGTTCCTCATTGACATTTGAGCCATTTCAGTACTGTATTTATTGTAAAGTCAAGAGATTGCAAAATGTAACATCCTAAGTATGATCACCTGCTTGAGCCAAACGCTTACTCCGACATTAATGAAACTTTTTGATTTGTTATGTTTTGTTTCAGCCTGTTTTTCCGAAAGGAAAGATCTTATGTAATCATGCACCATTGGATTAAAGGCAGCATGTTTTATAGTAATACTTACAATATTGCGGAAATTCTCTAGTTGCTTTTATTTTTTCCTTTAGTATATTTACCGTAAAAACAAAACAATCAAAAAAACATTTTAAAATAAAACTGTGACGGAAAGTAGACTTACACGGAAAGTGGCAGCTTTGCAAAATCACGCACGGCCAATTGAATATGTATGTTAAATTTGTGCGGGATTCAGCAAAGTTTATACCTTCATAAACTCCGTAGTTAATTATTATCATTCCAACTTCTCGATTATAAACACATTTTAAGAATGTGAACTCTAAATTAGAAAATAAATATTGTAACTTCAACGTAAACTGCTTTTGAGGATCACGAGCTGTCCAATAGTTAATACAACTTCGCGTTTCACCTGCTTTAAACAGCGAATATACAGTTATAGTGAAGCTTTAAACAGCGAATATATATACTCTGTAAAAAAAAGTTTTGGACCATGGCAGTGTTCGAACCCGTACAATGATCGCTGAACCATGACATTCGACCATGACCCTTATTATCTCAGTTGACAATCAACAATAATTATCGTTTACAATGAAAGTTTGCGAAAAAAATAATAATCTTTTTATTGGTTACTCGAATGTGTCCGTAACTGTTACTTTGTATGTACTTTGCAACATTTTTTTACAGACCTTTGTGTGTTAGCGATATTTTTTAAAAATCAAATCTTGTTTGGAATTTAAGGTTTCTGGTACCAAATTAACAAGTCCAGACTCTATTGTGCCCATCGCGTCAGGTATACCCTGACGTGTTCGTTGGCGGACGGACTATAAACCTTAGAATTACACACACACACACACACACACTCGGTACCAAATTAACCGGGTAGGGTAGACCTTGGTTACTAAAAAAAGATATTTAAATTCTGTCCCCTAGTTTTATTTTTATAGGACTTTATATAGCCTGGTCCAAAACTTTTTTTACCGAGTATAGTTATAGTGAAGATAATAATCAGTTTCCAATCATTGGACTTGTACATATTCTTGAAGTCTTCGTATATTTCAGACAAAAAAGGTGTTTATCGTCCATTCCTCGGACGACTTTGGACATGTGAAGAAATACTTTATTGACGTATTGGAAAATGAACTGAAGGTTCTATGTATATACGATGGTCGAGACTTCATTGGCGGCAAGAGCACTATAGCTAAGTATGCTTTCTACCGTAATTCCATAATTAAATAATTAACAATAAATCATATACACCATGATCATTTCGCAATGCTATATTGATTTATTGTCTAATTTGTGTTTACAGTAAGATACTAAGAGAAATATGAAATAATGGCTCTTTAAGCCTGTTGGCTTCCTTTACCAGTTTAGTTGTTATATAACATAATAATTATTTAATACAATAGCCTATAAAAGGTGACTCATAAAAACTAAATGTTTTGTTATTCATGTAAGACATAACATTTACATTATATATTGTAGCTCATGCTTGTGGCCGGCGGGTGGTCATGTATTGGGTAAGAATTGTAGCTCATGCTTGTGGCCGGCGGGTGGTCATGTATTGGGTAAGAATTGTAGCTCATGCTTGTGGCCGGCGGGTGGTCATGTATTGGGTAAGAATTGTAGCTCATGCTTGTGGCCGGCGGGTGGTCATGTATTGGGTAAGAATTGTAGCTCATGCTTGTGGCCGGCGGGTGGTCATGTATTGGGTAAGAATTGTAGCTCATGCTTGTGGCCGGCGGGTGGTCATGTATTGGGTAGGAATTGTAGCTCATGCTTGTGGCAGGCGGGTGGCCCATGTATTGGGTAAGAATGTATTTGTAGTATTCTCTTTCGTTCTGGATGCAACTCTAAATACCCTTAATAATGTGTAAATTGTAAAACAACATGTCATTTATTTTCCACGCAGTATCGTAGAAGCAGTGAAGCAATGTTACAAGATCTTTGTCATCCTGACCCCCAGCTCCATCCAGAAGAACTGGGTCAAGTACGAGACACTGCTGGCCCTGGAGAAGTCACAGGAGACCCGCCATCTCTGTCTCACCATTATATTGTATGGTGTGACCCGTGAGGAGGTACAGGGACAATTCTTCGGTGTGTTGAGCAGCCCCATGATTATATCCGTTGATGTGAATAAAGACAACTGGATGGAGACATTGAAGTCAGACATGAGACAGAAACTAGATGGTAACAACCTCTTTTTATGCTTTGATAAGATATATAATGTAGTATAGCTTACTGTTGAATCTTATATATACAGTTGGAATGCATATCTAATTACCTATATATTTCCTACATGAGAGGCAAAGAATCCTGTGCAGTTTTTGCATCTGATGTACTTATGGCATCGTCTTCCATGCATACTATACTGAAAGGAAAAAAAAGCATAATTGGTATTTCCGCTATATTCTGTATGTTTAATATGCTACTGCTAATCGAATGGTACAGGGTGGCATTAGGCCTGTCCTTTCGGAAAGAAGGTTTAAACAGCACCGAACACACCAATGGTTACCTCTTTAAAGTTTCATTATAGACAGAATGCGCACTGGTGAGCAAACTTAGGCTTTAAACGTTGCAATCTCTTAACACTAAACTCAATACTGAAATGGCTTGAATTTTTTCAAGCGACACTTTATCATTTATGCATTTCGTGTAACAAAGTATACTTTGATTAAAAGGTCTGCTACATGAGAGTCGTCCTTTCTGTAATTTTGTTGTAGCCCCATTTTGTATAAAACACGTTGAGATATATCTGGAATATTACGTGGAATTAGGTGTATATAATAGTGGAGTATAGGCAACTTTTTTGATTATGCGTTTATTTTTCCATTCAGTATATAAATATTATTTAGTCTTCTTTTTTCTGAAATAAAATGAAACCTAAAACAAAACTGTTGTGTGAAGATAATAATGTGAAATCATTAAGTAATAGATAGAGTATGGTTTCATTGAGTTGGTAAATTTAAACATCGAGATGGGCGTAGCCCATCGAGGTGTTTAAATTAACCAACACGATGAAACCATACTCTATTTGTTTTGTAGCATGTCCATTTCAGCTCCCTGCCATACTCTAACTTCCAACAACTGGTAGTTGTAGTACACCATTTATTCTGACATATTATTTTCAATTAAACGATTTACACCTTTGCTATTACAAAGAGAATTTTCGGTGACCATGCTACAATGGTATGTGGATTGCATCCTCACTCTCTTCATCATATACGTTTTGTCCAGTGTGGCAGCACTCTGAACACTCTTAACACGGTTGGAAGTCCATACATACATATAGCTAAATACTACTCAAACTTCCGCCTATTCAATCAGTTTATGTCCCCTCCTGGCATTTATCTAGTCACAGAATATCCGTCTTTGTTCCCAATATGATACCTTCTGTGTATACACTTTAAAACTGAAAAAGCTCGTTCCTCACTTTCTCCTCTTATGTTTATAATAATTGCAGTGTACACCTGATATTATTATCTTTAATTTAAGACAATTTGCTGACTCCTGTTGCAACCAATGACAAATTATGTACGGTTATAAGCAAAACTACAACAACAACAACAGTGGGTGGAATAAATATGACATAGTCGGACTTTTTAAATAATGTTTTAGACATTTTAGTCAATATAGAAATATTTTGAAAATACCAATGCATTCAAATATCATTTATGGGCATTCGTTTAAAGAAATGACAATTTCTATAAAATTACAAGTGATAGTTGCATACTTGAAATTTTGAGTTGTTCCTATCTGTTTTTCCTAAATTAAATATCAAGCTGCGAATCTCTACTTTTTAGATCTCTCGGATTACCAACACGGTGACTTCAGATTCAATCAGAACGCTTTGGATGTATCCGGTTAAAGGTTAATAATGGTGCCATCCATCGTGTCGCATATATATGAATTACATAGTAACTTAGAATGTCAGCTATTTTGGCGAGTGTAAGAAAAGTTATAAATGCAAGCCTCTGGAGAGTATTTATCACTTTTCGAAACGAGCCAAAATACAACTGAAATTCTAAGTTACTAAACATGAAATTTTTTTAATTTCTTTTTCATGCAAACTGTTTAAAATAACATAATTTACATGAAAAACAATGGAAACAACAGCTCACGTCTGTTGCGGTCAAAATACAAATAGAGGATGTTTTGTCAAGGGAAGTAACTTGAATAAAATATGTTTTCGCAGTTAAATGTATTTATATTGATAAGAAATACTTTCTTTTGATAATGCATTGTATTCCTGAATTGATGAGTATAAAACATAAATGTGTATATGTGTGGTTCAAGTGCTTGATTCATGAATTTTAAGTCGTCCAACAATAGCACGTGTACACATAATAGCATAATACAGCAGGGGAAATATTCTAGGATAGTAGGAAGTAGCTGTATTTGTATAGTAGAAACATTCGTTGCATGATAAATTATAGTACTTTAGAATTGAAGTATACTCATATCCCCTAAGGTAATATAATATACAACTGTGTAATAGTGCTTAGTGACGATTGTAGCAATCTACGCGGACATACTATTCGTTTTATAAAGTATAGGCATCATACAACCTCATATAGTGCTCTTGTACTTGAGGCATTACATTTAGTTCTAATACACCCGCACTATATAGCCGAGTTTAAAATATCTCGTTATATTCAACGATATATCACTGTAATCTTTGCAACGTTAGGAGAATAAGCATTGCGCATTGCGCATTCCGCATTGTAACGTATGCAACGTTAGGAGAGCAAGCAAAGCAATGCGAAAGATTTCAGATGTTTGCGTTATTTTCACATTTTAGGGGTATTAGAATAGAAATAGAACATCGTTTACGGTGAATTATCTATAAAATATCACGGTTTGTCGTTCAATTGTAAACAATAATTTCACTCGAACTTCGGGCTCGTGAAATTATTGTTTACAATTGAAAGAGCGAGTGAAATAATTGTTTACAATTGAACTCCAAACCGTGATATATTAAACGATAATTCACAGTAAACTATGTTCTATTTCTTAAGTATATCGATTACCTCAAAGAAGTCTTCTATGGAATCCATACTGATGGCTGCAAAACTATTTTGATTTTCTATTCCCCACAGAAAAGTCTCGTATGGAATCCATACTGGTGACTGCAAACCTATATATTGATTTTCTTTTACCCCAGAGAAGTCTCGTAAGGAAACCATACCGGTGACTGCAAACCAATATTTTGATTTCCTATTACCCCAGAGAAGTCTCGTATGGAATCCATACTGATGACTGCAAATCTAAATATTTATTTTCTTTTACCCCAGAGAAGTCTCGTATGGAATCCATACTGGTGAATGCAAACCTATATTGATTATATATTTTTTCCCAGAGAAGTCTCCTATGGAATCCATACTGGTGAATGCAAACCTATATTGATTTTATGTTTTTTCCCAGAGAAGTCTTGTATGGAATTCATACTGGTGACTGCAAACCTATAATTATTGATTTTCTACTCCCCACAGAGAAGGCTCCTATGGAATCCATACTAGTGAATGCAAACCTATCAGTGGGACAAGTGTGGAGCCACTTCACTGGATACGCAAGGATTGTGTTGCCAAGTTAGTATCGCGTGTGTTGCCAAGTTAGTATCGCGTGTGTTGCCAAGTTAGTATCGCGTTTCCCTACGAGAGAAGCATAAATAGAAAGGGATGCAGCTGCATATACAATTATACGTGTCTCCTTAAGCTTAATCCATCTGCTTCTGCCATCGGATGTATGGAAATGTAACCACGTCACGTTATGGATCACTAGTTTCTGTCTTCTGTCGTCCTCTTGAATGCTACTTTTTAGATCTACTTTACTTGGACGACGTGACCGATTGACTGTTCTACAAAAAGAAAGTAAATAGAATCAGTAATTGTATACGCTAAGATACAGATCTATAATTTAGACCAATAGTCTAAGAGTACTTTCAAAATATCTGCTGTGCTGACTGCATGCATCGATGGTCTTCCTTGTGTATCATAAGCCATATATTTGAATAGAGTTGAATGTACCAACACGGTGCCATTGGGGGACATTGCTAAACGTATGTTCTTATAGGCTTAATATTTACATAGAAATTAACATATAGCAGCATACAGGTACTGTATATGTAATTATTTATTTTTCAGAGTTGGAAAGTAGAATCAAAGATAGCAGTTGGTATAAGCAAAACCCAGACCGGTTTCCTGTAGTAGAATTCAACCTTATCCCGTACAGTGCAAATGTACCTCAGAAACTGACCGACCTAGATCATAGAATAACGGTTGGTGTAAGAATGTTGTACACAACTGCAACAGAGCTATTGTTCATTTTTGCTTGAGGAACACTAATGCGATTGAAGTTGGAGTCGTTTTTGAAGATATTTTTGTTAGATTGTTCAATTTCCCAAACATCTATTTCGAATTTTATAACCTAATTGAGATTATTTCCGATAATTAAACAAAATCAATGCATACCTTCTGAAACATTAATTGTAGCTTGAACAATTTACTCTCCAACAATTTAAAATGACTTTATGCAAAGATTAGGTATTTGTATACAGACACTGTGGAAAATAGATATGAAAAAGGTGAATTGTTTCATCACTAATGACTAAACTGTTTGATGTTGCAGCATGAAGGTGAATTGAAGGAGATATGTGCGGGCAGAGGAAGTTTTGCCAACAGACCATACAGAGTGACAGTGTACAGTATTACTGATGCTGATGGACAGGTCAGAGATTACTACCTACATCAATAGTGTCATGAACGTTTATTTAGTTTTGAGATCGCTGAGCCCGATATTATATACAAATATCGGTGGTATATTCTCAAATACTTTCTTTTCTTACTTAAATTGCGAGGTGGTTCCACATTAATAGCACGCTTAATTTCCAAACGAATTTCTGGATAATCCCGCATTAAGTTACAATATTAGATATTTTGTCAGCTTTTTAATGTTCACCGTCATATGTATACCATCTTCGGGATGGCTCAAAATGTCGTGTTGTTGACATTTTAATATTGAGTTGTAGCATGGTCGGTGACATTTCCTTTGACGAATGCAGAGCATTAAATCGTTTAATTTAGGGTAACTAAAGGGGCGTGGCTATGCCGTACTACACCTACCGGATATTGGAATTTAGAGACCGGTCACTTTGACGTCACAGTGTTACTAAGTAATAGATAGAGTCTGGTCTCAGCGAGTTGGGTTATTTAAACACCGAGATGGGCGTAGTTGGGTTATTTAAACACCGAGATGGGCGTAGCCCATCGAGGTGTTTAAATAACCAACGAGCTGAGACAGACTCTATCTTTTTTGTAGCATGGTGTACTTAGTAACACTGTGACGTCAAAGTGTCCGTACTCTAAATTCCAATATCTGGTAGTTGTAGTACGGTATAACCACGCCCCTTTAGTTATCCTAAATTAAACGATTTAATGCTCTGCATTCATCAAAGGAAATTAAACCGACCATGCTACAAGTACACCATGCTACAAAAAGATAAAGTCTGTCTCAGCTCGTTGGTTATTTAAACACCTCGATGGGCTACGCCCATCTCGGTGTTTAAAATAAGCCAACTCGCTGTGACCAGACTCTATCTTTTACTTATGCTCAACCTGGGGCTAGAGGGTGTGAACTTTAGCTAGCATTTTTCAATACAGTTCATGAACACTTAAACAGAGACTGCAATATATTTTATATTTATCGTGTTCGACGATTGCCAAATTTCTCCTTTCATACTCTTTTCATGTGTATACAGTTTCACATATTTGATTTGCAGACTGGCAAATAATATGCTGGTCTATTTAAAATAGTTAAATTGATGAATTATTGTACTTGCAGTATGTGCAAATATTGGTATTTATGAGGTGTGCTATAGCAAGGTTCATATGAAAATGCTGACGTTTCGGTAACGTATGCTGACTGGCTGACGTTGTGTCATCGGATAAGGTTTATTCCTGGTTTAAAACCTAAACAAACCTTTTTAAAA
The DNA here is from genome assembly GCA_037043455.1 of Cyrtodaria siliqua. Taxonomy (NCBI): domain Eukaryota; kingdom Metazoa; phylum Mollusca; class Bivalvia; order Adapedonta; family Hiatellidae; genus Cyrtodaria; species Cyrtodaria siliqua. The sequence goes on from JAWPHD010006436.1 coordinate 48,303, forward strand.
ATGTATTTTATGGTTTATTCGGCCATCATTTACGTTTATAACACAATCATTAATTCAAGAACCAGCTTGTTAGTGGTTTTTACACATTCACGCGCATGATCTCATTTCGTCATAAACAAGACCAACAGCTGAGTATCTTCGATGACCACGTGATCTGTTGATGGGAATTTCCCACAAAATACCTTATTCATCTCTCCTTATTAAAACAGTGTATAAAAGTATTACTTGTGTTTCTAACATATGCATGTAGTTTCTGTTTGCCTAATTTATAAATATATAATTTTGATTTTTCATTGCAGAAATATTTTTTCGTTGGCCAGGTGCCTAACACACTTGGCATCCTAAAAAAGCTTCAATCAGATCCGTCAGAATGGTTAAACCCTAGCTTACGTGCCGGTGGAAAACAGCCTCCAAATTTACAACTCTCCAGTGGGGAAAGGAGTCTACAAGTGGCCAGATTTTACATTGCATTCAACCGATTGGTGAACCACCCCAAGAACAAAGAGTGCAACAACATGCTGAGACTGCTAAACTACGATGGTGAGAAATACTGAGACTACTGGATGTTTTATAGCTCGTTTTGTTTTAAATTGTGTAACCAAATAAACCAGTGGCAGTTTTGTCTTTGACTCGCTGAGGCGAAGGCTTCAATTCAGCAACAAAAAATAAATGGCATTATACACTTTGTCAGTTGGACCTTTGGTGTTTACCATTTAGCTTAACAAAGATTCTAATTATGAAGACATTTACTTCTTTGCAGAAAAAGGTGGTTATATATGTGTATTTATTAAATAGTCCATGCCGTGTATTTCTGAGATTTTTTTTAGATCGTGTACTCTTTTATTTAGTGGATAATTTGAAGGTGATCGCCAAAACCAGTATTAAATGTTACTGGAATGCTAAATGGGTCCTTTCTCAAAATAAAATTCCTGTAGGAGGAATAATCAGTTGGTTATTTAGGGATCGCAAACACCAGTAGATGTGTGTTGTGTGTTGTGTGTGAACATCAAATCTAGTCAGCCGAAGTGTCACAGGAACATAAGCTGGGTCCTTTCGAGTGAATCCTTTGACAGGAACAATAAATGGATCAATTTTAGGCGATCCCCAAACACCAATCCTGCGAAAAGATTAACTGATGGATCCGTTCTAAGTGATCCACAAAGGCCAAACGTGTGATAGGAAAACTAAATATGTTCGTTCAAGATGATCCCCAAACACACTTCCTTTATGAAAATAAGAAATGGTTCCATTTTAGATGAACCCCAAACACCAGTCCTGTGATTGAACAAACAAATCCTTTCTAGGTTATTGCTAAATACCAGCATCCTATTCATAAAGCATCTTAAGTAGAAAATACTACTTAAGTCGAAATTTAAGACTTTTAAATGTTTTTAAATATCCTTATTAACCTCTCAGGGCCACTACACACCATATATTTCAGATAAATATTTAGAAGTAGCGTCTCCGTGGACGAATGGTTAACGACGTTGCGTTGTAAACCTTCGCCTCTCACCGCTGCGGGTTCTAATCCCACTGGGAGCTCGACTTGTAGGTGAGGAAGTGTCGATTCTTACGGATGGCGGGATTGTACAGTACTGGTTCCACCCAGGAAAAGTGGATGGTATGCCTCCACCGAAAAAAAAAGCGACCGTCATATATAACCTTGCATGTGTTGAAACTGACGTAAAACACCCTACAAAAAAAGGTTTTATCTATTCATAACCTTACTAACTATATTAAGAAAACGTCTTAAATTGATAGGAAACGGGGATTAAAAAAATGATAAAATTTGACTTAAGTTAATATATTGCTAAGGAGCTGTATGAAAATGGACCCAGGATTCAGTTCGGTGAAATTCAGCCCATTGAACTTTTAAGGAAAATGTTCTATTCTGATTTAGTATATTCGTTGCACTTACCTTTTAGATTCAAAAAGGCATGGTGGAGATGTACTTCTTAAAGCAATCAAAAAAGAATTGGCCACTGAGGATTCCACAATACAGGTACTTTACATTGTAACTTAATGCGGGATTATCCAGAAATTCGTTTGGAAATTAAGCGTGCTATTAACGATAATTCTGTTTTTGTCGAGTATGTTAATTCGTCATATTCAGGTTAAATATTTGAACATTATTCTTTCAAGTATAATCGGTTATAATACAGAGATATACATAAATAAATTTAAAGATACATTGGTCTATTTTTGTTTGACTTACATATAAACATACGTTGTTGGTGATTTACATATCAATATAACTTTGTGATTTGCCTGTCAGCGTACTTTTATGAGACGTATTTCAACATAGAGATGTACAGAAATACTGGTCTATTTTGATTCACTTAAACAAACGTTTGTGATTTACATATCAATATAACTTTGGCGCCTGTCAACATACGTTTACGAGTCATATATCAGCATACATGTGTGATCACATACCAACAAACTTTTGTGATTAAAAACATATTGTCTGTTTGCAGTTTTTGTGAAATATGCATGTCAACATTTTCTTTAATGCTATTTGTTAAGTACTTACTTTTGCGATTTACATGTCATTGTACATTTATTGTATCATTGCGTGTTCAATTGAATGTGATTATAATTAAATGCGGAATGTGTATGATACACACATTACTATTTCCTTTTCTGATGTACGTGCCTCTGTAATTCTCTTATATATTCCAGAAGGGTGCGCTGGGTGCAAACGATACATTAAATTTAGACAGAGCTGAAGGACTTGATCAAGACGAGTTTGAGAGGACAGTCTTCATTGACCACCTAGATGATTGCGAGGAAGATGCTTTAACAGCTATAGAGCTTCAGCAACACATTGCTTCTAATGGTTTCAAAGTTTGGTCAGGAATTCAGCAAGGTCGTGACCACTTTCAAATATTAGAGCAAGCCATGTCCGAATCTATGTGGGTAGTGTTCATACTGTCAAAAACTGCAATAGATAGCAATAAGCTGATGACATTTAAATGCCGAGCTGTGCTGCACAACAGCGTGGATGCAAATCAAGTGAGAGTTATACCCCTTTTAGATGGAATCAATGAAGACCATGTGACGGCTGACCTTAGGTCTGTAACGCATCTCAGTAAACAAGAGGCAAACTACAAGGACAAGCTGCTACAGATCATGAAATGTATGTTTGACTCAAGATCGTTAGCATACGTTTTAGTTATTTTTCTGTTTATGTCATTGCAAACTTAATCGTGGTTTCTACCTTTGCCTGACCAACTCGCAGGTCCAGACAATATGTTACAGAGTACAATCTACGAATTGTTTTCTTACTTGTAGGATCTTTATGAAACTTTGTTTTCTTACTTGTAGGATCTTTATGAAACTTTGTTTTCTTACTTGTAGGATCTTTATAAAACTTTGTTTTCTTACTTGTAGGATCTTTATGAAACTTCTCTGACAAGGACTTTTCTACGAATATACATAAATTACTCCTTAGTCCTAATTTAATATAAGGTTAAGATATTGAAAGTCAGTCATCTGTGTAACAAAATGTAAAAGGTGTAATATTATTTGACTGCATCTTAGTCAGATATTCAGGAAACGCCCCAAGTTCCTTACTCCTTATCCAGGTGTTCCTGTCCATAATCCGGCAAAATGCATGATGTTCACATTTGCTAAATATTAACTTAATCCACTATATGACTAGTCTCTATCACCCAGCCGCATGCCCACCTTTTCGCTATGCTCACTCCTAAGTGACGCAGATTGCGTACGTCTGGGTGACAGAGACTAGTATATGACTTACGTAGAGGACATGTCACAGCAGAGTGCCTTGTTCTCATACAGTGTCGTATACAATCATTATACACAGATTAAACAGATGTTCCTAGGCTTCTGTGTGGATACTACACACACTTCAGAGGGAATACGCCTATGCTCCGATATATAGCGTTATATAGCTAGATAGTGTGTTTAAGTTTCTTGAATGAGGAATCATTTGCTAACCCTGTGTTAAACCTGGACGTTTGCCTTTTAATTTTGTACGTTCATACATTGTTTACATACAAGTACATGTATACAGTTCAGCCTGTCTTAACAACAACATGGTCTGCCAAACATGTCCACTCAGAGTGGTGTTCTAAACAAAATCGGCAATGAAGATCAAACAAGAGTCATGACAATGTCAGTTGACAAATTAAATTCGCATCAGGTATTAACACAAGTATATAAAATATCTGTATCCCACAAACAAACTTAATATACAATTATATTGAATACTTTATTTTTGTTTATGTTTACTTTGCACTGAGTTAATCGTTCAGTACTTTACGATATTGAACGTTGGCACGGCTTCGACACTTTAATTTTGATCAGGGGCTTCTTTCAACTGTTATAAAACGGAAACCTGCCTACTATCAACATAAACACGAAATCCTTTTCCAAGATTTTTGGAATGAAATTAAAATAATTCAATTGTTCACTCATCAACGGACAATCTTCAGAAAATCGCTTAACGTTGTTTAAAGACGTTATACGAGGTCAAATCGACATCGACGTCATACGTTAATCATTTCGCACTAAATAAATGAAAGACAAGATACACACTCCATCAAATGTTAAAGACGACGTACAATGAGAAATAATAATCAAACAAATAATACAAAACGATCATTATTATAGTTACTTGTAATGAAAGTTTGTATCACCTCGAGTAGGTAAATGCCAGATCAGGATAGCTATATTAATCATCCTTTTATTATATACCTCTTTACATATCATTAAAATAGACTAAATGTATCAAAACAAACTTATTAAAACTAAATTGTATTCAAGTCAAATTAACTGAAAACCACCCACAGGAAAGACATGAAAACATGTACATTACACGCGCATGAAAACATGTACATTACATTGCAACAACTATCCATGTGTTCATTACACATGGTTAAACAATTACAATTCTGGTGAATTTACCAACTGACATAATGTTAAATTAATTAATTAACCCACAATGTTCATAAATGCACAAACAAACATTCTGATAGTTCACATTTCATGTTAAAATATGTTCTTGATGGATTACTAGCTGAGCAATCCCCAACATTCCAATCTGACATCTGTGTATGGGAAGTTCCAAAATCTATTTTTAGTAGAATAGTGTTATGATTCAGAAAACCTCCAGAAGTGATACAGGGTTTTGTATTCCATTGTATGGAAATGAAGGTACTAGGTATATGCTATGTTTGATAGGTATATAATAAAACAATTTATATTGGTCGAAAGCAATATGAAAGTATTCAGTAAAATTGTTATTAATGTGTATAGCAAGCTCGTTGCAAACTCGTCGTCCTGCGCTTAAGGCGTCCTGCGTCAAAACAAGGTGTACCAATTATAGTTTGCCATACAAACGACTTTTTATAACGGAATTAGCATATTAAATGTCATGATTTCTTTCGTGTATGAGATTTACATATTCGTATAACTCTGTTCCTTTTTAACACCAGGCGGAAACATACCTATGGATTCCATTGTGTCTGCCAAAGATGTGTACAAGGGATTGGCATGGGCGTATGTGCTCAACTATCTACGTATAACGTTGGATGGTAAGTAATTCGCATTTTTTAAATTTACATCTGCCAAGTTCATAAAATATATGCTTTTAGCACAAGGGGATTCTTTATTTACTATTTCCTGTTGTCCTTTTTAGTACCCATTTTCCCCATTCTGACTGCTCCCTGTTATTTATTTTTCTATCAATAAAACAATGGTCCATTAAAAGATAAATCTCTTAAATTATACCTAAATTCTCTTCTTGCCACTTAGACGTACACAAACATTGCAGTTGTAATTATCTCATTGTATTTCAGAACATGTGGAAAAGCTTTGCCAGCTACAACTAAAAAATCCCGAGTGCTGTGTGTATAAGAAGATGTTCATCATCGTACCAAGTTCCTGTTCCACAAAGTCACTAAAATCGCTGGACAAAAATGAGAAAGGCGAGATAATAGACCAGAGGTTTCAACAAATGGAGGAAATTCATTTTGAAACTAAGACTGTAGGGGGCGTGATGAAGAGACAATACCAACTGATAACGTACAAATTAAAGACAAGTCAAAAGGTACTGTCATTACTTCCACAATATTAAACTGAAATCAGAGAAAGATTTGTCAGTCAGAGGCGGATCCAAATGACTAGGTATTATAAGGGGCAAACTATGCCCCCAATGTTGATGTGTTTAATGAACTCATTTTAATATCTATTTCAGCTATAGACGGACCAAACTCATTATACGACTCTTCAGAAGCATGTTTAAAATATCTAAGTTTTTAGCCCGCTTCACACATATCAAGTTTTTGTTCAATTTCAGCATTTTTTAGTCAGTTTCTGGTCCTGAAAATACACTCTCGGGCACAGTTGTTTTTATTGTTATTAACAGGTAATTGATAGGGACGCATCATCTAACAAAACCCTGTTTATGCTCCTAGGGGCTCTCTATATTTTAGGATCAAAAGCTTACACAAGAAAGTTCAAAATCAACAAAATATAAAAACTACAGAACAATCCATATTATGGCCCTTGAATTATTTATAAATGAATAAATTTCTGTTCCTTCAGTAAATTGTACCAAATTTTATTGAAATATTACTGGACCTGATTATGTCAAATTAAGGCCATTTCCAATTTCAGGTTTACTCGCGACACACATACATTTTATCTGTCATAGTTTGCGGGTAAGAAGTTTATTAAATGTCTGTATGGTGTTTTAGTCATTAAATGTATAAGCTCAGGTGAAAGCAAACAGATCAGTTAATGTTCACCAAGTCTGATTGGCAGTTGTCATACAATCTTTATTAAACTTGTTAAAAAGTGTATCATAATATGCACTGCATGTTTAGTGGTTGACCCATTTACAGTTCGCCACTAAGCTTTCCTCTTTGTGCGATGACCGGACAGATTGTGGACCCTATGACGTATCTACCTAGGCTTTTTTATACTCTATATACATGATCATTTATGTGTTTTACTTACATTGCCTATTAACGCTGACTTGTTTGTTAGAGATTATAACCTGGCGGGGATATTTTTATTTACACTGCCCCGTTTATTGGGATGACAATAGGGTAAGAGTGAGGTTTGGTGCAACCTAGAACCTGGTTTAAACCTCCAGCGGCCCCCTTTTTTTGCCACTGACCGTTCCAAAGCGGTAGCCCTATTGTCAACCCTTGTGTGTTTGATGTTTTTTCTTTGGCATTTTATTCATCTTTATGTATAGTTGCTCTTTGTTTCTGTGTTGTTGGCTGTCGTCCTTGAATGCTACTTTTCCTTTCGATTTTTATATCTACTTTTATTTTAATAAGATCACAGATGATTTGAAAAGAACACATTTCATATGTGCTTTACAGAGTTATTGCCACTGATTTTGTCAAATTAAGGTAATTTCATTTTGTTTACAGAAAACCTTCAGTAACGGTCTACTGATATATTTGTTTGTTTCAATAAGATGTCGTATGTTTTCCACAACGAGCGGAATCGACCTTTGCGTTACTGAGATATTGCCAGCGGCAATCTTAGCTTATGAATGTGATAAAGAAACTAACTCGCCAAATAACGGCAAAATTACACAAAAAAATTCGTTGATCAAAACTCTTTCCAGGTGTTCAAGTCATATAATAATGTATATGTGTCGATTAAAAGTATAGGTTTATTCACGTTGATAACTCTTAATTCGACGCTCTAGTTTTAGTGTTTTGTCTGGCTGGTTAAAGCCGTTTATATTGCGTCTATGGAGTTTAGATTTTCAAAATAGATAAATTATATATATACCTCGTCGTCAGAAGGTTTAGAAACTGTGTACATATGTTGTAAAAGTTGTCTGTTGTTGATGGGATAGATACTTTAACTGTTTCGGATTTTAACAAACTTGATATGAAAGTTTGTTTCAATACAATTGTGTTGAGTACCATAACAAGTGTTTCATATTCAATGTCACTGTTCAATAGACGTGCGTTGCACGCCAAATTATAAATCAAGAACTTTTTATATCCAGTCACACACTTATGTGGGGAACAAGATTTTATACAAAAAAGACGGAATATCATCATCATCATTATAATCAGCATCGTCTTTAACTTGTAACACACTTCCAAGACGTCCTAATGAATGGCATCGTTGTATATTCCAGGACTACATTGTTGCTGTGGAGTATCCCAACTCTGTTCTGTGTCTGCAAGAGATGGCTGAGTTGAAGTACCTGTCCGGACTGGCGACGGATGATCTACACGACGAGGCTTGGAGATTCAAGGAGCTGGCACAGGAAATTATAGATTGTAGTGTGGTGGCAAACAAGGCAAAGCTTCTGTATTACGACGGTTAGTAATGTATAACGTTTTGCACTCTTTCAAATTCACAGCGTGGGTGAGAGAATGTGGTTTATTTTTGGCGTAAAATTCATTTTACGACAGTTTTTCTAAAGGTTTATATGATTGTAAACACATGAACATTTGTAACACTCCGCATACAATCAGAAAGTTACATGTACGCCGTATGTTTTGTCTGTTTCAGATAGCAGATTGAATGTTGCAGATGCTATGCTAGAAGTTCTGGAGGAAGAATTCAGATCATAAAATTGTTGTTCAATACAGTGGGGGAGAAAAGACATGATAGAGAGCATTGGAACACTTTCAGAATCAATCGTGTAATGTCTTCAATGGATGCTACGATGTAATTAAAGAAACTAACTCTCCAAATAGCACCAAACAAAACCGTTTATCCAGACTCTAGCCATGTGTTCCGGTCATATAATAATGTATAAGTGCCAATTAACATCATTGGTTTATTCAATGATTTTTAAAATACCCATGATTGAACATGCGCAAAATGAATTATGAGTAGGTAACTCTTAGTTCGATGCTACAGTTTTGCGGTTTAGCCGGCTGGTTATTTATAATGTGTCTATAGAGCTTGGATTTTCAAAATAGGTAAATTATATATATATACCTCGTCGTCTGTAGGTAAAACAACGGTGTACACCTGGCGGGATAGCTTCTTTAAACACTGTCTTCAATGGATGCCACGATGTAATTAAACAGTCACCTGGATAGAACTGGTCAAATATTCTGTATTGTTTCTTACATAATAACTCTGTAAAGTAACTATCGCGCCAACAACATTTACAACATATGTACATGGTTTCTAAACATATTGACGACGAGGTATATATATATATAACTTACACATTTTGAGAATCAAAACTCTATATATAGGCACTATATAAACGGGTTTAACCAGCCAGGCCGAACCCCAAAACTGGAGCGTCAAATTAACAGTTACCAACTCTTAATTCATTTACGTATATGCACATGTAAAACTTCAAATATTAATCGGCACATATACATAACTATATAACCTGGTTGGAGTTTTGATAAACAATTCGTCGGTAGTGAAATTTTTGCAGTTATTTGGCAGTTTATTTTCTTTAACTTTTTTGTTTTGTAGATGTGAAAGTATTCTTAGCTTAACTCAAGTAAAAGCAAACAGAAAAGTGGTCACTTCAATTCATTGGAAAAACATCATTAATGAAGATGTAGGCATACGTTTCAATAAGCTTTATTATTGAAAGTTCTGCAAAACATGAAAAACAATTGCATGTTTTGGGGGATGAGGTACTGTGGAAAAAATATGATGAAAGTTGTACATAACTTTTATTTTGTATTAAACCATGGGTAATCGAATGGTCTTCTAAGAAATGTATGGTCCAATTATTGTGTGATTTAATTTTTAATAAAGGATTCAGAATGAGGGGTTTTCATGGGAATAGGACATCAAACTGTGGAGTGCTCGGTTATTACTTGTTCCGAAATGATAGATCTACTTTAATAAAAGCCCTCGGTTGAATTAATATGCATGTACATGCATTAGGATATTATGTTTGAAAAATAAATGTAAATATTCAGACTTTTGATGTTCTGTTTTACTTCTTTCATGCACAGTCGGTGTACAATACCCGCATCATTTAAACCAAAACATGGACATAGAAACAAGGTATCAAAGTACTAATTTTTTGATGCAATAAACGTGTAACCACTATATATTAGTGTCATTTCTTTTTAATTAATACATATTCATGTAAAAAGTTTTTTGTATTACTACATTTTTTTAGCGGGAGAGTTATGTATGTCTTCATCGGCATTAATACTTTTTTCAAACAAGAATTGCACCAAAGCAATAGTTTCGCTTTCACTACTTTGACATACACGACAAAAGATCTTCTCCCACACTCGCTAAGGTCGTCCTTGAATGCTGCTTTTCCAGTTCGATTTTTATATCTATATTTACAGTTAGAGTTTATTGCCCATGAGATTCGAAAAAACATTATAAAAGGAGAAATATGGAAACATATTGCAGCCTCGGTTAGATTAAGAACAGTAGTAGAAAGTGCTTGTTACCGTTCTGCCCCGGGTTGAGGAGAACTCAGTATTTAAAATGTCATATCAATAGTACAGAAATGTAAGCCACCTCAAGATGGTATGCATATGACGGTGAACATGGAACCTTCAATGCGGTATTCTCAATGTCAAGGTCACGTATATTTGTGTAATTGGGCAGTACTACGGTACCAAATATACAGCTGACCTGCGGTCACCATTTGAACAAACATTGTAAAGGACCATAGGCTTATGTTAGAGGCAATATATTTGACCTAGCCTTTGTAGTTTCATAGAATAATATTTTTAAAAACATTATCCTATCTGGGCCAGATACCAGGGTCACCATTTGAACAAATTTGGTAGAGGACTTCTCGAGAAGAATATTATTTTAATTGCGGTCATCTTGGATGTCGCTCTGACCTAATTAAAAAAGGAAACCATTGACCTAAGAAGCATACATGTGAAGTATGTGCAAAATTTACCAAGCTGGTACAGAGATGATGTCGTTTGAAGCAATTGTTGACGGACGGACCGACCGACGACGTAGAAAAAGGGATCACAACAGCTCACTTGAGCCTTCGGCTCCGTTAAGCTAAACATATTCTTCTTGGAAACTATAAGTCAGAGCTAGAGGTGTAATGTTTTGCATCTTCCATATATGCTTAAAACTCAAATTGTTTTCTCTGAAACCACTTTGAAGGCGTAGAGCTTTCAAATATTTGATTGGACGTTCTTTTTAATAACACTGATATAGACACATTTTTACTCGCTGGTACACTACTGTTTTAAACAAATTAGTGATTCACTGCTAATATTATAGTTTGGCATACTAACTGGATAACCCGACTTGTTAACAAAAGGTTATACAACCCAGTTACAACTGAGGTGGTTTAATTATACTTTATCGCATGAATACATTTAACACTTTTTTTAGGTGATGGGGCTGGTCAATGATGGAAGCTTTCCGTGGTGTAAAAGAAAAACATAATTTAATATAACTCGTGAGGAGAAAAATTTTAAAAAATGAAGAATTCACTATTTTCTGGAATAAATTTATATCCGTTCAGAATGTAAGTTACACATGTATTTATATATGAAAATGTAATGGAAGTAGTACATAGAAGCAAGTCTGAAAGAGAGAAATGTATAGTAATATGACACAATATCCGCTATTTGTCGATGTTCACCTTATAAGGATGTGGCTTACACCACCGCTAACTTTAGACAGAGCCTTTTTTATCGTTTATTCTTAAAAAAAGTATGCAATTTACAACTATGTTCACAAAGAAAATGTATCAACTAGAATATTAACTCGCGTATTGTTGCAAAATAAAGCAAATTACACATCGTATGCTACTAGGGAAAGAGCAAAATGAGGGAAAGAGGTGGCAAAATGAGGGGAAGGGATGGCAAAATGAGGGAAAGAAGCGGCAAAATGAGGAGAAGGAATGGCAAAAATGAGGGAAATTGACGGCAAAATGCGTGTAATTACAGCTTAAAAAGGGAGCGCCACGCCGGTGAATCCCCACTATGATACCAGCACATTAAAGATATATGCCATACTTACGTCCCCACGTCCAGCTACAAAGCGACGAGTCGGCGAAGGCTAATACTGTCGACATGTTTGCTAGCAAATAAGTAGGCGGTATGTGTGCGTGTAGTAGTTGAAATCAACCACCTTGAAGATAGCCTCGGTTCGCCATAGTAGGTGCGTCATTAGGCTTGAAGCCGCTGATATTTTTACCGGATAAATATGCCTCATATTTAAAAACGCCCACGAGGTTAGGCAATGTCCACGCCTGATCCCGCCGTAATGACTCTTGACAATACGAACCGGTTATAACCGAATAATGCCAGTATTTCTCACCTCCAGTGAGGAATGGAAATGAGGGCAAAGGGCTTGGAAATGAGGGTACGTACGAGGAGCTGAAATGAGGGCATGAGGAGTGGAAATGAGGGAATGAGGAGTTGAAATGAGAGCATGAGTAGTGGAAATCAGGGTATTAAGATAAAGAAAAACATCACACATATCATACCTGCCAAACTTTTATTCGTAGAAATAACATAGATAGCTAGATATATAACCTTTTTAATCATAGAATAAACATATTATGAAACTTCAGCATGTTTTTCTGAAAGTATAAAAATACTTGTTCCTCCATGAAAGTTTAAATATACTTGTTCTAACACGTATTCTCCTTTTTTCAAACTCCTTTTATATCACTGTGTACACACCAGTTATTTACAGTGCTCCGAAACTTTGATCAACTCTATTCTCCAGCTTAATGCAACAGTTATCGTTCCTCTCCAGTTTCTTTTATTTCGCCCATTATGGTTTGCACAGTATACACTTCTCTAAGCACTCGTATCTTTGTAATAATGTCTTTTTCCTCCGTCGATTCACTCGACTTGAAGTAAGCGTTCCGATGATGTCCGTTTACTTTCAAACATAGGGACGTCCCTACGTAAGAGAACGATAGATATTCCCGCTTTTCTCTTCATTATTTCAGCGACTGAATATATGTTGAAGCAGTTGAATTCTAGCGTCTCCGTGGCCGAATGTTTAACAACGTTTCGTTTTAAACCTTCGCCTCTCACCGCTCTGGGTTCGAATCCCACTGGGAGCTCGACTTGTAAGTAAGAAAGTGTCGATTCTTACGGATGGTGTTAGGTGTACAGTACTGGTTCTACCAAGGAAAAGTGGGTGATTTGCCTCCACGACAAACAATCGACCGACATAGATAACCTTACATGTGTTGAAAATGACGTAAACAACATACAAACAAACAAACTAGTACGAGCATCCGCGTTTCTCAATGCTATCAAACAGTTCAAGTGTAAAAACACCCGAGACCGTTCCATCGCATAGATCGACTCAGAATACGCATTTGTGTGACAGAATGCCTCTTTATTACCAGTCTCATGAAGAAACTTCCTTTTCTTCGGGAACTTCAGGAGGGTTGTAGCCGTCGAGGATTTTATCAAACAGAAACCTCCGTTTGAGTATGCCGTATTTAAGGGCTTCCCCCAACTTGTAGTTTTCAATGTCTGTCAGGTGATTGACAGTCTCTTTGATAGCTTTGTAAATGGGATCCTTTTTCATCGCGTTTAACCATACCAGTTTACTTCCGAAGATATTCATCATAGATTTTCGGTAGGTGATATTTATAGTCTTGAAAACCTTTCTCGGGCTTCACTTTCATGTCATCATCCTCCGTTAACTTTTCTACTTCATCTAGTATTGAGGGTGGCACTTCTCGAATGCCTCGTCACAATAGCCTGCCAAGGATCAAATCCTCGTTTTCATCAGAATCTTCAGACTCGTTTTCATCAAAGTCTTCGTGTTCGTCGGCGTCGAGAGTGCCAAAAATGTCCTCATGTTCTGAAATGTCTGGCATAGCATCTTCCGATTCTTCATCAGAATGCACAGATTTCTTATGTCGCAACATATTGTCGTGTCTCCCAAAAATCTTAAAACAATCACACTGAAATATCGCAGTTGACTCATTTTACACAAATGACGAGGAGTTGATGCGCAATTATTTTAATGTTGGTCCAATGGCAGCGATACCGTTTCCCGGCTCGCTAGATGTCTGATTGGTCTTCTTGCGCTTCCCGACAGATGGCGCTTCTTCAGTGGTTTTCTAACAACTATTCTTCTTCCCAGGGGCTGACTCCTGGCTAGAACGTTTCCTCTTACGATTTTCCCGAGCTTCTTTAATTCGCTGTAATTCCAGGTCGATTAAAGTGACATTAGGTTTATTCTGACGTTCTAGCATACTCTTGGCTATGGCTGTCGTCTGCTCCGCTGGAAAGGCCATTCTGATAAACATTTCGGACTGAGGTGCTCTATTTTCGCGAGATATGCGCGTTTTTAATTACCTTCTCACCAATTTTGTAGTCCTTTGGAATAAATCCATGTTTTCAACACGTCCTAACTTCTTGACTGGTGAACAGAGACTGAAGTTCGGTAAAATAGTGCTCATTCTTTAGAACCCACTTTTCCACGTATGAAGCTATCTCACTGGCTTTGGTGCTTAACTTTGGATGACCCTCTTGAGCTCAGTCCTCGTATTGTGGAGGACTTCCTTTTCCGCCTACTCTATTCACCTCATCATATAGACATCATAGCCTATAATAACCTCCTCGTAGCCTTCTCAAGTCATCGACCTTTTCCGTTAAAGTTACAATGAAAAGGGAGCAATGCATATGCTTTTATGGATAAGTAACCAATCCTTGCGTTGGCAATCCTTATTACAGTATGTAGCTGCTTAACACTTCACGCAGTATTTGAGCGGTCCTCCTGTTTTTTTACAAGTCCAACACGTGTTGTTTACAGGTAATAGCAGTGACATAAAATCAAAATTGTATTGCCTCGATAATAGCGTTTCATCTGGATTTTTTTCCAATAACAAAATAGTCTTATCGATATTAATTGCCCATTCAAACGACGCAACCGCGTGAAAGTCGAGTACCCTTTTTGTTGTTACTTCGTCTCCAAAGTAAACGTTCTCAATCTCGTAGTTTGGGTCAACTGATTTTTGATATCTGGTTGATTTCTTTAGTTTAATAAAAACAGGTTCTGGTATATCCTTTACATATGAGTTATCTGCAATATGTCCATCAATTTCTAACCATACATGCGGTCATGCAATGTCCTGGATTTCAATATGGCCATATACCAATTCTGATTTAATTCCGGCAGTTTTGAAACACTTATATAAAGTAATGTTAACAAGTCCACACGCGTTCGATAGACGAAACACTCTTCGTAGTTTGAAACTATCAGCAAGTATCGCATTGATCATTGACGCATTCTTTACAATATTAAGCACTCCAAAAGGAAACGCTTTAAACTCCATGTTCTTCCGAGTAAGGTCAATAACTAAAGGCAAATTCTCTAAACTGTGTCAACCTATTTTAAATACCTAGTGGATGGAAGATGGCAGCTCATTTCACGGAGTGGTATTATCTTTCTGGGTAACTGCATGTCTTTAGTTATACGCATGCACTGTCACATGCTTTATCCGCTTAATATCACCTTTAAAAATAACTGACAAGTACAAGCATGTCTTTATTGAAAGCAAATAATAACATCCAATCCTTACTTTCACGCTTCCAACACTTTTTCCACTCCTCCAACTCTTTGTCATTCCTCGTATCATTAAAGTCACTCATCATGTCCCAACGTTTGATTTTCTAACAAGAAACCGGTTTTAATAGCACTGCAACCGGTTTTAATTGGTTGATCTATTACAGAGATGATGAGCAAAAGGTTGAGTCACGTGGTAACGGATGATACTCCAAACAGAGAGGACAGTAGGGGAGCACTTTATACAAAATAAATACTTTCTATCTCCTCGTAACACTCATGACAGTATTTGTGGGCAAAATTCCGAAATTGAATTCATTCATTAGAAGATACGTGTTACATTTGACACAATCTTCGCTCTCCAAATAATTTTGATGGAAACACTATTCCTCGGCGACGACTTTCATTCCTGATACGCTTTGTTCACGTTTCTCGTGTTCCTAGAAGGTCTATCTCCGAAATAAGATCTAGTCTACAAAATTAACATAACCATTCATTGCCACACTATCCGAAGTTAGAACTTCCATCTTATACCACGTTTCCTTCAGTGTATGATTACAAATGGCATCGAAAATATATATGGGTAATTTTAAACAAAGCATAAACAGATTGTCCCACTCCTGCCACTCATCGGTCCCTCTTCTCTACTCATCTTGCAAACAAGCTTGAACGCGTTTAACTATCTTAAGAATGTCACCAGCCGACCTGATCTTGTTTGAAATAGTTGTACGATGAAAATACGCCACTAACCACTATGGCAACTGGACGCTATTTAAAAGGAGGTTGTTAAACGGCGCCAATCAACATGACGTAAATGTAAACGTCCATCCTATTTCCGAAATGCATATAATGCCTATATTGTAAGAGGATATAAGCTGGCGGGGATTTCCTTATTTAGAAAGTCACGTTTTTATTGGGATGACAATTGGATAGGAGTGAGGTAAAGTGCACCATATAACCTGGCGGGGATTTCATTATTTAGAAAGTCCCGTTTTTATTGGGATGGCAATTGGATAGGAGTGAGATAAAGTGCACCATATAACCTGGCGGGGATTTCCTTATTTAGAAAGTCACGTTTTTATTAGGATGACAATTGGATAGGAGTGAGGTAAAATGCACCATATACCCTGGCGGGGATTTCCTTATTTAGAAAGTCACGTTTTTATTGGGATGACAATTGGATAGGAGTGAGGTAAAGTGCACCATATAACCTGGCGGGGATTTCATTATTTAGAAAGTCCCGTTTTTATTGGGATGGCAATTGGATAGGAGTGAGGTAAAGTGCACCATATAACCTGGCGGGGATTTCCTTATTTAGAACGTCACGTTTTTATTAGGATGACAATTGGATAGGAGTGAGGTTAAGTGCACCATATAACCTGGCGGGGATTTCCTTATTTAGAAAGTCACGTTTTTTATTGGGATGGAAATTGGATAGGAGTGAGGTAAAGTGCACCATATAACCTGGCGGGGATTTCCTTATTTAGAAAATCACGTTTTTATTGGAATGACAATTAGATAGGAGAGAGGTAAAGTGCACCATATAACCTGGCGGGGATTTCCTTATTTAGAAAGTCACGTTTTTATTGGAATGACAATTAGATAGGAGAGAGGTAAAGTGCACCATATAACCTGGCGGGGATTTCCTTATTTAGAAAGTCACGTTTTTATTAGGATGACAATTGGATAGGAGTGAGGTTAAGTGCACCATATAACCTGGCGGGGATTTCCTTATTTAGAAAGTCACGTTTTTTATTGGGATGGAAATTGGATAGGAGTGAGGTAAAGTGCACCATATAACCTGGCGGGGATTTCCTTATTTAGAAAATCACGTTTTTATTGGAATGACAATTAGATAGGAGAGAGGTAAAGTGCACCATATAACCTGGCGGGGATTTCCTTATTTAGAAAGTCACGTTTTTATTGGGATGACAATTGGATAGGTGTGAGGTAAAGTGCACCATATAACCTAGTCAAAACTCCTCCGCATCATTTTTGTCAAATGATATGTTTGCGGTGTCGCATATTTTGCTTCTATCTTTCCTTTTAATTGTGTTTTGTTTTGTATGCGTTACGTTGGTTGGTTTACAGAGTTCTGCGAGTCCTCTATTTGCTGATATGTTTTATACCTATTTGCATGAGACTTGGCGAATCACTTTTCAATAATGCGTCATTGCACCAATCGGTTTTTAACAATTGGCAATGCGATGTAGATATCGTTTTATTTCGTTATATTACATTTTGTATGAGTAAACAATAAACATTATCTTTGAAGGTCATTTAAAAACATTGCTATATATATAAATCAATTTTGGCATAGGCTCTTACATATTGACAGAAACAATAATATGTACATGTATTACTTCGGGTTACTAATACATTTGAAATTACAATTACCATCAAACAAATAACAATAACACACTGCTCGAGGTTACCTCCCCGCATACAGTCATTATAACAAATTATCCCGTGTTTTACTTGACATTTAACACATACTAAATTAAATACAACAGTTTTTTTTTTGTTTGTTTTTTAAAAAAAAACAGTTATGAATCTTCACCACTTCTTTCACCTTGAACGAGTGCAGGTGGCTCGTATTGCTTTAAAAGTCGATCCAAAAGAATTTTCCGCTTCGAACTCGCGGCATGCCATGCTTCCTGTTGATTAAAGTCTTCGAGGACAAGGAGTTCAATCACCGTATTTTGTATTGCCTTAAAGATGGTGTCCATCTTCATAAGGTTAAACCATGTTAGTCTGTCCATGAAATTATGTTCTATGACTTTCCGATACGCGGACCTTAGATTGATAAAAGCTCGCGACCAAGCCGTATCCTCAACCAATCCCTCACTATCCGTCATGTTTTGCACTGCAGATTCGAATTGTTTTTGACACTTGTGAAACGCTTTCTCAACAATGTTGTCCGACGGGTCTTCTACATCAGAAAACATTTCGCTGTCAGCATCATCGTCCTCTTCTGACGTATTGGTATCGGATATATCGGCAATATCCTCACTATCGGTTATTATTTCCGTCGAATCAGTGTCACTATCGGCTAATGACTCCATGGAGTCATTGTCCTCTTGAGTGTTCCCACCCCCATGCATCGTTCGCTTATGTCGTAACATATTATCCCGACGTTTAAAAGCATTTCCACAAAATGCACAACTGTTCATTCCGATGTCTGAAATGTGAATGAGGAGGTGAAGGACGTAATGGGGTTTTATAGGATGTTAACCGGCTGTTTGCTTTTAGCTCCTTTGTCAGGCGTATCCTTCCCTTTTATATCAGAATATTTTGGTGAGCGTGTTCGACGTCATTTCGCTCCAGCCTCCCTCTTCGTTTTCTGTTGCTCCTGTTTCATGTTCTCATTTCCAAATTTATGTACGATCGACTGGGATTATTTTGACGTATTAATATCCTCTTTGCTATCGTGGTAGTTTGTTCAGCAGGGAGTACAAATTCGATACGTAACTTTGGTGTTTTATACCATAAAAAATAGCTCTTTTTACTCGTACATGTCTCCTTTTCCCATTTTTACTGCTCGATAAACCGGAGTTTGCTTAAATAAATCACTCATGTTGTATGACTCCAACTTAACGTTGGATGGCTGTTCTCGTTGAGAATAAACTAACTTAGATAAATGTACCGTTTACAACATTGTTTTGTTCAGTGAAAAATGCCTCTGCTCCTCTCAAATGACAATTGCTGTTATAATTACTCATGCCTCATTACATAATCCTTAATCTTACGTTTAAGATAAAAGTTAGCTTATTTTGAATCATCGACGTAGGTTTTCTTCTCGATATCAGTATAGCCACATGACGATGTCGGGAATACACCATTGCTCGTTTCGTCTCTCATTAGTAATTTGTTTAGCTTTGGCGTTCACCATCTATGTCCACTGTTGTATGTGTGTTGCAGCTGTAACATACTCCCTGCCTTTGTTTCATTCGCCGAAACATATTTCGTGCCAAAGTCTGTTATGCCTGGTAAAATTGCGTTTATTTAAAAAAGAATGGAATGACCTGTTAATTGCGCACTCATATATTTCATTATGTTCTTTCATTATTCAACATTATAATAGTTTGCTATTTACCGATCGAGAATACTCGAGATGTAACAGGTAATATTTTACGTCTCAAATAACTAAACTCCTATGTTATTTAATGCATTGACTGTGCTATCTAGTGTCTTTCTTTTTTAAGAGACAATCGCACACTTTGTTTATCACTGATATGACTTGAAATAAAATAGCCTATTAAATGTAGATTTGAAAATTACTTTACCTCCGTTTAAATAAATGCTTCCACAAACTTAGGTGAATACAAGTAACAACTCTGGGTAGATTAACTGTTACAAGGACGGGTCCACTGTTGCATAGGTTGACACGATGGGCATACATTATTCAATGGCTTGTCCTGTCGTCTAACTTCTCAGTCAAATTGAGTTTTCCTCCTATTTCTTCGTCCAATAGAAGGGGCTGCGCAGAGGGAATATTTATACATAAAGAGCGTGTGCGGAGGGTCTCGGAGGGAAACTTATACATAAAGTGTGCGAGCGGAGGGTCTCGGAGTCTCATTCGAATTTGAGTTAAATATCTCACTCCGAAATGCCGCCCATGCCCTGACCATACTATATTATACTATATATTATATAGTCAGTTCCCTACCATCCGAGTGGCCAATACAGGCATCAAACTCCCCTTTTCGCCCTAGTGCCTATGTACTTCAGTTGCTTTATTCCTGTTAAAAGATCCACCCCATTCAGCCGTTGACATCGAAAGAAATTAAAACCATTTTGGGGTTTACTATGCTCGTTATGAATAATATAATTCCAATAGACTGTTTTTAGACAAAACAATATTATATAAACAATATACATGTATATAGGTTATATGGATCATATATAGTACAAAGGTCGGACAGTAGTAGCAGCAGCAGCAGTAGTAGCAGCATCAGCAGTAGTAATAGCAGTAGTAATAGTAGTAATCTATATTTCCTCCATTTATTTACAGAATGCATAAATCAGTCATATTTACACATAAACATGCACATTCACTCAGTTACTCATGTTTGAACACAATAGTTATGATACAAGCTGTATTAAAATATCTTATAGCACTAAACATGTTAACTAACTAAATATCCAGTCTGTCTTCTTGCACGGGTGCTTCTTGAGTATACAGTTTTCACCGAGCAAAGACATACTAAATCGGAACACTTACACTAAATTTTGAATAACAGGTTATAATGGCATACACCCACAAGTAATCACACTCCTTGAGTTTAGAACTGTTTCATTCATTAAACGACTAGTAGAGTAAAGATGTATACATCATATACACCTTCAAGTTATTGGTAAATAATTAACTTCAGGTTTTAAATGTGTTTATGTGATGAGTCTGTTTAACGGTCTCATTTGTATGTCTTAAGTCATAACCCAAATTGGGACGTTGCCATGCTATAACATGTGGAGTAAAATATTTGTTTTCATTGGGATGTAATTAAATAAACGTCAAGGGAATAACGGTGTCTGTTACTAAAATCTAGCACGCTTCAAATAAGTTACCTATACTCTACATTTATTGTGCGGTCCGTCGGATGGGGACGTAAACCGGGCGGTCCCGTGTATCGGTCTATCCTCCGAGCACGTTCAACTGCCCAAGAGCAACATCCTGACCCAATCGCTGTACTCAGCACCTAAGACCTAGAGTATATACATCCACATCTAGTAGCTCGACTGACATACCTTTATCAGGCCATATGCAGCGCCCACGTTTTGCCAGTATCAGTGAATCACAGCTCATAAACCGCAGCTGCAAACAAACAGACGGGTCGACCCGTCCATGAAAGTACTCGTGATAAAAGTCTGTTGTCGAAAGGAGACCGCTCCTAGAAAACTTGATTGAAACAACCAAGGCAAACATCGTTATCGGGACAGAAGAGTCGTGGCTGAAACCAAATAACCTATCGACAGAAATATTCCCAGATGACTTATAGGTGTATAGGAAAGATAGAGAAGTCCAAGGAAGAGGAGGTATATTTATACTTGTGTCCAAGGCCTTTGACAGTACGGAACCAGAGGAACTTAAAGTTGACGGTGATAATAAACTAGTTTGGGCCAAAGTAATGATAATAATGATAACAGGAGCAAGACAACTCTACATAGGATCATTCTACAGATCACCAGACAATAACAATAGCGATTGTTAGCAAAGCTAAACAATAGTGATTGCCTAGCAAAGCTACAAACCTGCCTTGCACAGATCCCATCAGGTTGGGTGGTGATTTTAACTTGCCAGACATTGATTGGAAAAATAACAGTGTAAAGCCATGTGCAACACAATCCTCACAGAGTCATGAGCTACTAAATATCAGCAATGACTACTACCTAGATCAACTTGTCATAAGTCCAACTAGGATTACTGAGGACACAGAGAAGTATTGGACCTGTTTTTCACAAATAACCAATCCCTCGTAAACACTGTTGAAATAATCCCAGGAATATCTGACCACGAGACTATCTATATAGAGTCAAGCATGCGACCAGCAAAAGTCAACACAGCACCAAGGAAGGTCTACTGCTACCGAAAAGCAAATTATGATGGTATCAACAAAGAACTTGTACAGCTATAAACATAAGAAACCATGGATCGACAGGAAAGTCAGAGCAGGCATCCGCGCAAGGATTAAACTCTTCTAAAAAATGAAAAGGTCAGGGCGGGAGAGCGACATCAGAACATATAAAGACTCTGTAAAAGAATGTACAACGAGCAGAACGACAATCCTATTGGAACTGTATCAAAAACATAATTGAAGTTGGGAACCCAGAGAATGAAAGACCAAGTAAACAGAAACGATTCTGGGCATACATCAAATCCATGGGAAAAGACACCACCGGCATATATCCACTCAAAAGCATGGGACGCCTCTTCAACAACCCAAAGGACAAGGCGGACATACTGAACAACCAATATCAGTCAATCTTCACCCAAGAGGACACTAATTCCGTTCCTGATCCAGACGGGACCCCTTATCCATCCATGAATGACATCATGTAGTCACCACTGAGGGCGTCAGAAAACTACTGGTGAAAGTCAACCCCACAAAAGCATCAATACCTGATCACATTCCAGCAAGAATCCTTAAAGAATGCCGCAACAAAATCGTACCACTTCTAGCGACCATTTTCAATAAAACTTTATCATCTGGAAATACCGCCCACTGACTGGAGACAAGCCAACGTCACAGCCGTTTTCAAGAAAGGAGAGAGATATGAAACCAGAAACTAGTGGTCAGCAACGTTCTGAAACACGTGGACACGTTCAGTATCCAAACTTATGGCCAGCATGGTTTTCGAGCAAGAAGCAGCTGTGAGACCCAGCTCGTGACACTATTCCACAAGCTTGCTTCCTCGTTAGATATTGGCATCCAGGTCGAAATGGTCATTCTCGACTTTTCCTTAGCATTCGACCGAGTCCCAAACAAACGTTTCCGAAGGAAATTAAATCGTTATGGCATTGCATTAGAGGGAGCACCTACCAATGGATTGAATATTTTCTGTCCAATAGACATCAACAAGTAACGGCAGAGGAGCAATGATAAGCGGAGTCCCCCAGGGTAGCGTCCTTGGCCCCCTCCTATTTATCCTCTTCATAAACGACCTTCCAGACAAGTTAACATCTAAAACTCGGCTATTTGCTGACTACGCCATTGTTTATAGAGAGATAAAGAAATATAAATATTGCCAGGTTCTACATCAAGGCCTTCTGACGCTAGCAGAATGGGAACGGAAATGGGACATGGAGTTTTACCCTCAGAAGTGTAGTGTACTCCTTGTCACCAGATCCAAGAAACCAAAGATCCACAACTACCAATTAAAAGGGCACACTCTACTAGCATCTAATACTACCAAGTTCTTAGGGTTGACCTCAAATCATCACTTTCCTTTAAAAAAACACACTGACAGTCAGTAAAAAGGCAAATTCCATGCCCGGGTTCTTGGGGAGGAACTTAAGGTCAACAAACGAGGACACCAAGACAAACGCTTACATCAGTCTAAAGAGATCACATGTGGATTACTATGCGACAGTATGGAGCGCCCACACCATGCAGACCAGATCTATAAACCGGAGATGGTACAAAGACAAGCGGCATGATATGTTACCAACTGCTACGGAAACACAAGCAGTGTCACAGAAATGTTGGATCACCACCGGTGGCAAACACTTGAACACAGACGTTCCAAGCTCCAACTCATACTCCTCTACAAGGTGGTCCATGACTTGATCGACATCCCCTGCTCAGAGTACCTGACTACCACACGTACATACTAAGAAGTTCCAACACCTTTGTGCTAAGACAACTTACAAGTTTAGTTTCTTTCCGAGAACTGTTCCTGCTAGGAACATTCTCCCAGCTGCTACAGCTGAGGCCCCCTCCTCGGTACACTTCAAGGGGGGGCTTTCTGCTGTCAGCCCGTAAACCAGAATCCTAACTAAACGTACTAAGAGACAAGTGACGATGTGAAACTGTGTCAGCGGGGACACACTTGTCCCCGGTACCGCCACGGAAGCTGGATTGGTTCATATCAGATGGAGCTATGTAGGTTTAGACAACCTATCTGAATTTCTTTCTTTTTATTAGTCTAAATATTCTTATTTGTGTATTTATTGAATCTTATATCAAAATTTATATCGCGTATTCTCTTTATACTTTAGTCACTTCTTCCTATACTAGCTTCTCTTAATTCTTTACTTTACCGTGTGCTCCCATTCACAGCCGCGAAGCACAAGTCGTCTTCCGTTGAATGATTGTCAAACTCTGACATATCAATGTACCATATAGAATGATGTAGATATCCATTTGGGAATAAACACATTGCCATTGCTGAAATCATCTCGTTGACAGGGGCAGATCAAACCCGCCGCTTGGTGAAGATCCGTGTTATAGTTTAACCCTCCAAACAACGGCAACATTACACACAAAAACACGTTTACCAAAAATGTCTATCCTTTTGTTCAGGTCATATAATAATGTATATATGCTTAAAATACCCGGGATTAATACTAGTTTGCGTGAAATTATTTATGAGTTGGTAACTTAATTCTACGATCCAGTTTTGGGTTTGACCTGGCTGGTTAAAGGTTTACAAACGGTGTACTTCTGTTGTAAATTGTGCCTTTTGCTGGCGGAATAGCTACTTTAAGTTTTGTCATAGTACAATAGTGTATACATAGATACGTTACTTACGATTTTAACTATTCCATTATAAAATAATAACGGATTATGTGAAATAAAACTTACTTGAAACAACAAAATAATAATTTATATGGCTAATTTAAATTAAGTGAATGTTCCTGGATATATGGTTGATAGGGGCAGATCAAACACGCCGCTTGTTGAAAATCAAAGCTGTGATTGATTATGGAATTATATTCTAGACGTGCCATAGTGTATACATGCGAGGTTTTACGCAAGCGTAAAATGGCTGACCGACAGTAAAGTGAAGTGAACAAGGGTCCAAGAGAAAAAGTATATATAGTAAATGTAGGTATTTTTAACGATGATATATGTGGGTGTGGGGTTGAAAGATTTTAATAAAAAAATATACATAATAAAGAGTATTTTAAAAATTAATATTTAAATTAAAATATGTATCTTTACAATACCAAAATTATAACACAATATCACATATTTACTTTGTTTCCAATTATCAAGATTTGTTGGTTTCCTTGAGTCTGAGATAGACTGGAATCCGACAGTTTTGATACTCAAAGCATATTATTCGGCATACATTGTTT
Source organism: Cyrtodaria siliqua (assembly GCA_037043455.1). NCBI lineage: Eukaryota > Metazoa > Mollusca > Bivalvia > Adapedonta > Hiatellidae > Cyrtodaria > Cyrtodaria siliqua. The sequence goes on from JAWPHD010006436.1 coordinate 73,582, forward strand.
GTAAACCATTTGACTGGGTCGCTATTTATTTTAACAAATATTGTAACTATTCCGTAGTGGCGTGCTGCATGAAACACAGTCATTTATCCATGGGCAATTACAAAAGACATTACAGTTATATGATTCCACGAGCTATGAATATCACATCTCGTTTAAAGTAGCTATCCCGCCATCAACAGCCAACAACATGATTTACACCGTTTTTAAACCTACTGACGACGAGGTATAATATATATATAATTTCCATATTTTGAGAATCCAAACTCTATAGACACAATATAAACTGCTTTAACCAGCCAGAGCAAACGAGTTAATTCATTGTACGCATGTTTTATTTAAATAATGACCCGTGAATAAACCTGAACTTTTAATCGACAAATATATATTATTAAATTCCTGAACACATGGAGAGAGTTTTGATAAACTGGCGGGTTAGCTTCTTTACGAGCTGTCGTGGACTACTAAATGTATCTAGTTGCTATTATATAAATCTTTAAATACTTCTTAAGAGCTATGTTGAACTGATTTATATTTCTTATCACAGTTATGTTGACCTCAAATCGTATTGTACAATGTCGGAAGAAAAAATAAATAATAGAAAACAGAACGTCTGTTTATCGCTAAACTAATCCATAAAACAATTTATACCTCATGATTCTATTAACGGTGAATCTATTTAAAAGAACTGAAAATGGAATGTTTACTTTCGTCATTTTCAGAAAATGTTCTGACCGAATTGACTTATTTATAGATAGAGAGTATTTAATTGGTCAACATCCTTCGTTTCGTGATTCTGGTTTATTAATGAGGTATTGTTTACTTGTAAACGACCAGGATACGACATTTACATATAACCACTGTTATTAGAACGTGAACAATACAATATAAGTCAACAGTTGGAGCAGTTTTATTTCTCGTTGACGGATTCGACGCGGAACCACATCTACTTGTAACCCATAAAAAGTAAATTAACTCGGACGGATACAGCCCTAACAACTGATCTACACATTCATTACACAATATAAAAGGTAAATGTTATGTTACTTATTAAAAAACTACCGAATCCTCGATTCGCAACTAATAGTCAATTTTAAATATTCCGCATGAATACCATGAAATTTACATCGAAAAATTGTAAAATTTGGGTTAATAAAACATTTCGCAATAATTCATGTTCACACGGATTTGATCGCCTTTTTCGCTCTACCAAACATGTTGATTAAAATTGTGTTGTTGTTTTTTGTGTGTGTAAAATGGATATATTCAGTAAATATATATATTCAGTACATGTTAAATATGTAAATTAGTTTATTGATCATGTCAAACTCAACGGAAGAGGTAAGTGATATCCCTGTTTAAAGGGACACACGGCAATCTTGATTTTTAAAAACCTGCGGTGTCCCGTTAGTTTTTCTACATAAAATACATTATTTCAGTTATTAATTTAATTATAAGAATAGTATAAAGCAGTTTGTTTTTGTATATTACTGACTTTTGATAATATTGCACCAATAATATATTTTAATATTTGATAAAATAATGATGATTAATGATATGCAGGTTTAAAGTCAAAATGTAACTGAATAAATAAATCGAAAAGCTAGTTTTGATTTTTGATAAAAACTTCAAGATTGCCGTGTGTCCCTTTAAGTGTGACACAATACGACAGTGTATAAACCAATAGAAGTGCAGTGTTATAGCGATCACTTATAGATCACTTATAAGAGTGTACACTAGTCGTACACTACGTATCACAGGAAATATAGCACTTACTTAATAAAGGCGTCCCAGTTTCCCAATATGTGTCAGCATTTAAGGTTTTATTTTGCTCCACGAGTATTGCTTGAAGTATTTTGAACGGGTCACGTGGGAGTCTTAATATAGTTTAATTTAAACTTACTTATTTTACATCGATTGTAACGAAAGCTCTTTAAACTTATTTGAATCACTCTCGATCTCTTCCTGGGTAAAACCAGTCCGAAGCAGATGCAGATAAAGAGTATTGCTCAGGGACACAAAAACGCATATGGCAATGGCGGGGATCGAACCCAGGACTTTTCGATCATGGGTCCAACGCTCTACCACTAAACGTTGGGAGGCTTTGCTCTTTTCGCCTTTCTTGAACACGGGAGTAGTGATGACCAAATTAAATATAAGTTAAATCACTTGAACAACATATAAAAAATGAAATAGTATTGTTGTAAATATTATTAAATCTTAGAAAATATGTGTATCATGAAAGTGGGATTGTGTGAGTGATGATGCTTTGAGTATGCTATAGATACATTTATTATAATGATTGTGTGCAGTGTACCTTGGGATGACCCCGACGCAGAACACACTTTTTGAATGGGATATTAACGGGTCACTTTTAAGAAATGATGAATTACACACTGTAATAACTAAGATCTTAAAAATATGCATGTTTTGTCGTTTTGTACTTAATAAAGCTTTCAGAAAAAAATCTGTTTTACTAAAGCAATAACCAAAACATCAATTAGCAATGAACCTGATGTTTCACGTTTTCTAAAAGAAACTCCTAATATCACTCTGAAGCTTGTATCGTTTTAAATGATGATAAATATGTTATAACAATCTTCGCTGCATCGGATTAAAATTTAAGACACTTTTATATAAAAATAAAAATAAAAAAAATCTTTAATATGTCTTGAGTTTTTGATACATGTACGTGTAAATATTAGAAGAAAAAACAACAGTACAATTATAATTGTCGTGTACCCTCGTCACCATATACTGATCCAGAATCGTACACAATACCTATTAAGCGAAGACAATGTTTTAAAGTAAACGCTTTTTAGGTCAGTTACATGTACTGAGTTTACGCTGAAACCCGTTCTGGTAGATATATGCAAGTTCAAAAATTATTTTTACAATGACGGCATACCGCAACTATCGATTATATCACCATCTCTGTCATATTGAATTAGGCAGTCTGTGCATCTGCGACGCTTGCTTGTTTTCAAGACAAATGTCTTTAACGGTTCTTCTAAAAAAGGTTTGACGCGGCAGCCATCTTTCCGAGATTCTGGTATCGTTTCTGATTGGCTGATACAGACGCACCTTCTATCGAAGATAAATACATTAAATTAATAAACAAAGAGAGAAATCGACGAACTAAATGTCGATAATCAAAAATACTACAATAATAAAAAAATACAGACATGTTTTTCTGGTTTCATTTTTTTTTTTCTGCACAAAGGGTCAAGACGTTTGTATTTACAATCAAGCGTCGAAGATGATCAATAATATGAATTCGAGTGACTGGTTAACCAATCATGTGTACGTATGCGATGACAACGGTCAACTTCCTGGTTGCTGATAAGAGTTGATACCGGCTGTTTGTTTTGCTTTAATGTTGTAGGAAGTTGTGGCCAGATCCATTTGCATATTTTGTGGAAAAAAAGTGCAATAAAATATGTTAACACTATGGTCATGTGAACATGTCGTGAAACTGTAGACAATGATCATGCATTCCAAGTTGCAAGTGCCTGTCTTTAAACCCGAAGAAGACGGTCACCTAGTCTCGGCCAGCTTGACCGTATCATGCATATGTCTTACTTGCAGATATCGGTCTGGGCAGATTAGGCCAATTAAAGCGCCCACTAGCGATTAGTCCAATTTATTCGCGCGTTTTTTTCACGTGCATACAGTTGACGTTTGCGTGACGTCATGTTGTAAATAAACATACAACGTCAATTGTTGATGGTGCTGTTACCATTTTTGTTGTCATATGCTGCTTCTCAAAAGTTGAAAGTAAGAAATTATTATAAAATTAATTTAGAAATAAGTGTTTTGAAAGTCTCGTTGAATCTCTCAAAATCTCGCCAAAATCGCCCAAAACGAGAGGGAGATTTTAAACGTCGTAGTTTCCCCTAGTCTCGATCATCCAGACCTCTCGCGAGACTTCTCTCAAAGAAGTCCAAACGATGGTCTGGAGTAAAGCTTCTTTAAAAAAATTGACATCAAAACGAGGTGTGGACAAACAAGAAATTGCAGCACAGCTGCTGGAAAAAATGTTGGACAATTCTGAACATCATATTAATATTTCAGTGGTCAAGCTAGGTGAGAAGGAGAATACAGCGAAGTGGAAAATTCACAATTATTTATATTTGTTTAATAAAACTGGATGAATGATTTATATATGTTGTCAATTTTTGTTTAAATATATGATATATATAGGCCTGTTTTTTCATTTCAAATTAAAGTGGTTTTTTTAATTTCATGTTTTAATAATTTAATTTTGAGTGGTCATATTCAATATGCATATCATTATCAGAGAATTTAATATGAATGCCATTAACGGCTCATCAAAACATTATAGATTATTTAGAGCCGCCCCTGAGAGAGGGGAATGATACGTGTATAGGCCCATACCTTTACTCTTACCGAAGTTTCTTTGTTTTCTACATGACATAATGTGAATTCTAGTGCATTTTGAAAACATTTAATTGCTAAATCCTATGATAATGACCCCGTAAGAGGCTCTTAAAATCTGACAAGCATAGGCTAACATATTTCTTGTCGAATTTTAGGTGTGTGATGGTGTGGGGTGGGTGGCATGGGATAAGCCAATTCAATCTGTAAGTTATGAACTGAATGTTGTTTAATGACTCATCAACACATTATTCTTTATTCGAGAGAGGAGATCACACACAGGAATCTGGAACCTGACATACTATGACGAATATATTCTTATATATAGTTCTTTAAACTAACGTGCTTGGAGGATAGACTCCAATATACAAAACCTTCCAATTTACGTCCCCATCCGACGGACGAGGCTAATGAAAAGCGTCTTGATGAAGAACACAAAGACGAAACTCAGTGGCGATGGTGAGGCTTTACCCCGGGTTCAGCGGATTTCAAGTTCAGCGGTTGTCTATAGGGCCACGCCAGCCCCTTTATAAATTATGAAGCAGTATTTAAAATATTCCTTTAAACATTTTAATGAAATTGAGACCAGACGCTCGTTTGCGCTCGCTTGTGTGTGTTTGGATGACGGGGACTACAACTGTAAATAATTAAACCTTTTGTGGGAGTCACACCTCTTGTTAAATTGTTGTCATACACCTCGCTGCGCTCGGCATTATTTTGGCGTTTACAGCACCACTTCATGTTTACCACACTGTCATAAAATTGTTATAACATATGAATTTGTAAGCGATTTGGGGCTCCGCTTCTCGAAGCTTATTTCAGTATGTGATCTATAATTTTTTTAATGTTCGGTGTCTCGCTTCCTGCGAATTGAAAATGTCAACTAAGGTCAGCTACGAAATTGAAGAACAGGACGAATCATGGCCTGTGGGCTTCGCTTCGCGAAGCTTACCAAACTAGTATTGTTTTATTTAATGTTCGGGGCTTCGCTTCGGGCGAAGCTCAATACTTTGTAATTATTAATTTATCGTGAATTACATAAGTTTACTCCAGACTACATGTACAGTAACATATCTAGGCCCAAATGACAGCATAGTCCTATGGTTGGGGCGTGGAGGCATGATCCTCCGGACTTTTTATTTCATTTTAAAATGCATTAATTAGGTAAGTAAACTGTCAGAGATGTGTATCTGAAAATACCCACATCCCCTTACCCATTGCCAGACTGGCAACATTGTAGACCAAAAGCAATTAGCACATGTTCAGGCACATGACCGTTGACGTCATGTTTACAATATCGCATGACGTCATGTTTAACATATCGCATGACGTCATGTTTAACGTCAGTCGCTGATGCACCAGTTACCCTTACTCAAGTGCTGCTTCTCACAAGAAAAAAGTAAGAAATTTACATTTATACGCTTATTGATGCAAGTCTGAATCCGCGTACCATACGCCGTTCTGAAAAATATGGAGCAGGCCGGACGATGTAAACTCCGGACATGAAGAACGCGGTCGACATAATGTCGTAAATATGAATAATTTGGGGCTTCGCTGCGCAAAGTGTAGTGATAATATAAATGTGTGTTGTTTAATTTCTGTGGCTCGTTTGTCGAGCTTTGTTCGTCCGTATTGTTTTCACGACTTTCGTGAAAGTTTACTTTGTGGATTTTTTTGACTTTTTACGGTAATCGGCGCCATAACCGAAAAAGCGATTACTAGTGGACAACTTCGACGCCGGGCTGCGCCCGGCGAGAATTGTCCAAAAAAAAATCACCGGCCTCTGATTGGTCAACTTCAGTTTGTTATGGAAATCCATGGGAATCACCCCCTACGTCACGACGGCGTCAAAAATTACGTGACGTTACGCGCAATGTTGTGCAATAAAATTACTCAAAACATAGTCAGCGGACCACGATTAATGCTAAAAATTAAATTTTAAACATCATTTTGTAAGATTATATGTTTTTAGAGAAACTACAATAAAACGAAGTTTATTGTATATTTAATAAGGACGTACACACATCCCATTGGAACTAATGTTGCGCGTAATTGAACGTGCACTTTGATGTTGCAATCAAAATGACGTCACGTCGCAGTCAGTTTTGACGGTTGGCGCCGTCTATCGGTCAACATTTTTAAAGAACATTGAGTCCAGACGCTCGCTAGCGCTCGCAGTCAGCTTGAGTGTGTCTGGATGATAGAGACTAAGTTTCCCCAGGCCCTGGTTCTGGATCTTTGTAGCATAGCGTAACGAAGAAATCAGAAGCGGGCCGGGTGACCGAGGCTAACGGTCACCGTGACCTATTTATAATTGTAGGTTAATATATATTCTATATAAATTTAGGGTTTATCTGCAAAAAAAGAGTGTGCGGGTGGAGGCTGTTAAACGTACCTCACTGACCTGTCTTTTTAATTCATTGACCTTATTTTGAAAACCTTTATAATTTCCACTGAAGGCCTACCAGTATTGTGTAAGATTTGAATTAAAGGGACACGCGGTAGTCTGAATGTGTGTAAAACTCACGGCGTCCCGTTAGTTTGTCCATATAACTTGCATTTTTGTAATCATTAAAATTAATAATTAGAAAGGTACGAAGCCTTTGCAGATTACTGAATGGTGAGTATATTGCACCAATAATATAAATAAACGTATGGCAGAATAATGAAGAAAACAAAAACTCGAGTGTTTTTTTTTTTTAATTATTTGCAAGCACGTTTATCGTCAAAATGATGCTGGATAAATAAATCGAGATACTAATTTTAATGTTTGACACAACCCTCAAGACTGTTACTTTTTTTTGTTAAAATGGTAAGTACGCAAAATGACAAATAGCGTGCATGCAGATAAGAAGGGATCTAAACAAATCGAATTTTTTTAGATGTTATCAGTTATAACTATGCACGCCATTGAACGCGGAAGTTATAAATGCTATTCTTCATAATAATCTGAAACCTCTATAAACAATGGTATAATCTTTGTGAAACGTAATAAGCATACACATTAAATAAAATACCCGGACTCGGCTTTACCAATAAGCCAACTTAATGTAAACTTCCCTATTTGACAACGATATACCCGGACTCAGATTCACCAATAAGCCGACTTAAAATAAACTTCCCTATTTGACAACGGCTATTATATTCAATTCACCTTTTTCAGAAAATATTAGTTTTATCTAAAAGTCGAAACAGCATGTGTAAAGTTACGTCAAGATTATCCAAATAGTCATTTATAGTTGTATATTATGCTAACGCTCTACTCTAGTTTATTCATCATGGATTTCCCAATCGGACGAGGTATTTTCATTTATTTTTATTTTAAAAAGTTACACGTGGCAATTTTGATTTGTTTAAAACCTGCTGCGTCCCGGAGTTTTTTGTTTGTTGTTTTTTTGTTATATGTTGTTTTTGTTGTTGTTTTTGTTGTTTGTGTTTTGTTGTTTTTCGTTTTTACATAACTTGTATTTTTGCAATCATTAATGTAAATTATGAGAATAGTTCAAAGCAAGCTGTTGTTGCTATTAACTAACTGTTGTTGCTATTAACTAACTGTTGTTGTTATTAACTAACTGCTGTTGCTAGTAACTAACTGTTGTTGCTATTAACTAACTGTTGTTGCTATTAACTAACTGTTGTTGCTATTAACTAACTGTTGTTGCTATTAACTAACTGTTGTTGTTATTAACTAACTGCTGTTGCTAGTAACTAACTGTTGTTGCTATTAACTAACTGTTGTTGCTATTAACTAACTGTTGTTGCTATTAACTAACTGTTGTTGCTATTAAATAACTATTGTTGCTATTAAAAAAAATAACTGTTGTTGCTATTAAATAACTATTGGCTATATCGCACCAATAATATATTTAAACATGTGGTAAAATAACCGTAAGGAAAATTAAAAACTAAAACATTTAGTTAATTATATGCAGGTTTAAATACAAAATGATACCGGATTAATAAATAGAGTTGATAACTTTAATGCTTGATAAAACTTCAAGATTGACGCGTGTTCCTTAAATACTTGGTTTTAATCATATTTCATTTATTTCTTCATCTTTCATCAGCTTTTGCGCACAATATGGCCTCTTTATGTGTCGACGTGCCTTAAAACACCATTCATTCATTCATTAATCATATTTCATTTCAACAAAATAAAAGGGATTAGAACGAAAGTTATACGTAAGATGTTCGTCTCCATAATTGCAAGTATCCACCACCTGATAACAATCGCATCCGTGGCCGGGATGGTAAAGACACAGTCTCATTAAAATCATGTCCTAATTACGCTTTGATACTCTCCGCTATAGGTGTAGAGTATCTGTCGTAGTGTAGAGTATCGTGGTGTAGAGTATCGTAGCGTGATAAAGGGTCAGTGGTAAAGACGCTGCGTTTAAACCATCTCGCCTCTCACCGCTGGGGGTTCGAATCCCACTGGGAGCTTGACTTGTACGTGACAGTGTCAGTTCTTACGGATTCTTACGGAGGTATACACACAGTAATGCTGGTCTTCCTCCGCCATAGTGGTGGTCTGCCTCGTCATATAAACAATTTAATACAACGGTATAATGCCGGTATACTGTTTGTTTTGTCTGTTTGTATGGTGTTTTATGTCATTTTTTTCAACAATTGTCAGGTTATATATGACGGTCGATTTTTTGTGGTGGAGGCAGACCACCCACTTTTCCTGGGTAGAACCAGTACTGTACATCTCCCGCTATTCGTAAGAATCGACACTTCCTCACTTACAAGTCGAGCTCCCAGTGGGATTTGAACCCGCGGCGGTGAGAGGCGATGGTCGTTAACCATTCGGCCACGAAACCAGGATATTTAGCTCGGACATATGTCAGTACCGATACTTCGGCTATTTCCGTCGCCGAGAAATGTACTAAAATTACCGAAGAAAATATATGTTCTATTTAAGTTTGTGTCACTGTGAATATGCAACATTTAAACGCAGTTCTTCTTCTTCTACTCATTTTCTTCTTTCTCTTCTTGTCTTCTTATAAATATCATTATAATTAATTATCAATGTACTATGGAAACTCGTTGTTTTCTTTTAAGCTAAACACATCAAATCAGCCCGTTTATGTTTAATGTCACCTTTACCAGGTACCGACATTTCTATATGAAGAGTAATGGTGATCTCGAACCCTCTGAAAAAATCGCTATATTTTAAAAATGCAACGGTTTTACGAAAACGTAAAATGGCTGCCCGACATTATTTTAGCAAACAAGGGCTCAAGAGAAAAAGTATGCTACTTTCAGTAACAGCATTAATAGCAAATGTGCGTATTATTTAACTGCTGTTAATGAATAATAGATATGTGGGGGAAATTGCTTCTTAAATGAAAAAAGTATGTTAACTGTTCATAATAAGGCCAGAGTTTTTTTATTTTTAGATTTACCCTAGCCTACCCTAAATTTTGCAAAACTGAAATAAAAATCGAAACTGTGAATTTTATTTTATTTTCCCTCCTGTTCGATCGATCTGCTACATCTTTTTTTTTTAAAAAAAGTTGTGCCTATCCTAAAACTTATTTTCACAATAACGTAAAATTGCACACTTTTTTTTGTGAAAATTTCGATTATGACACAATTTAATGTATACCATTGAACACCACTATACCTATTTCGCTCTACTAGGCATTGAGTTCATAAACTTTTCTTGAGAATATTCTTAGTCTTGACTTTTGTCAGGGAAAAATATGTCTATTATTCTTGCAACTATGAAAGATAAACATTCAATAATTTCCAGTTTATATATTACATTTTGTTTGGATTTGAAGTGTGTTCAATAGCAAAAATTGTGATAATTTCTGTAAAATACTCACTCAAAAATATATCTGACAGCCAATCAAACAAATTCTCAAGAGTGGAAGGTATTTTCATGAACGGTTTGTCAAATTGAGATAACATGTAGGCAGTTTTAACATAAAATGGATGTTAGTTACATTTATATGCAAAAACAACTTGAAAAAATATCAACATAAAAAATGAAGCAATACGTTTAATTAAGTAATGTTACGAGAAAAACTTATTTTATGAAAATAAAAAAAAATCTGAAATTTTCTATTTTATTTTTATTTATTTTATCGACTCTTCATTTTCCCCATTTTTATTTTTATTTACTCCTACTGCATTTATTTATTAAATCTCCCGTAAAACTAACTATAAAAAATCTCTGGCCTAAAACTAATATGTTATATATATACACTACCACATATAAGAAACCTAGTATATGACACGCATATAACAGAAGCAGTACATCATCATTATATATGTAAATCATATGAAAGTTTACAGCTGTTTTTTCATGAAAATCATATGAAAGTTTACAGCTGTTTTTTCATGAAAATCATATGCAAGTTTACAGCTATTTATTGAGGAAAATCATATGCAAGTTTACAGCTGTTTATTCATGAAAATCATATGAAAGTTTACAGCTATTTATTCATGAAAATCATATGCAAGTTTACAGCTGTTTATTCATAAAAATCATATGCAAGTTTACAGCTGTTTATTCATGAAAATCATATGAAAGTTTACAGCTGTTTATTCATAAAAATCATATGCAAGTTAAAGCTGTTTTTTCATGAAAATCATATGAAAGTTTACAGCTATTTATTCATGAAAATCATATGCAAGTTTACAGCTGTTTATTCATGAAAATCATATGAAAGTTTACAGCTATTTATTCATGAAAATCATATGCAAGTTTACAGCTGTTTATTCATAAAAATCATATGCAAGTTTACAGCTGTTTATTCATGAAAATCATATGAAAGTTTACAGCTGTTTATTCATAATAATCATATGCAAGTTAAAGCTGTTTTTTCATGAAAATCATATGAAAGTTAACAGCTATTTATTCATGAAAACCATATGCAAGTTTACAGCTGTTTATTCATGAAAATCATATGAAAGTTTACAGCTATTTATTCATGAAAATCATATGCAAGTTTACAGCTGTTTTTTCATGAAAATCATATGAAAGTTTACAGCTATTTATTCATGAAAATCATATGCAAGTTTACAGCTGTTTATTCATGAAAATCATATAAAAGTTTACAGCTATTTATTCATGAAAATCATATGAAAGTTTACAGCTTTTTTTTCATGAAAATCATATGAAAGTTTACAGCTATTTATTCATGAAAATCAAATGCAAGTTTACAGCTGTTTATTCATAAAAATCATATGCAAGTTTACAGCTGTTTATTCATGAAAATCATATGAAAGTTTACAGCTGTTTATTCATAAAAATCATATGCAAGTTAAAGCTGTTTTTTCATGAAAATCATATGAAAGTTTACAGCTGTTTATTCATGAAAATCATATGAAAGTTTACAGCTATTTATTCATGAAAATCATATGCAAGTTTACAGCTGTTTATTCATAAAAATCATATGCAAGTTTACAGCTGTTTATTCATGAAAATCATATGAAAGTTTACAGCTGTTTATTCATAAAAATCATATGCAAGTTAAAGCTGTTTTTTCATGAAAATCATATGAAAGTTTACAGCTATTTATTCATGAAAATCATATGCAAGTTTACAGCTGTTTATTCATGAAAATCATATGAAAGTTTACAGCTATTTATTCATGAAAATCATATGCAAGTTTACAGCTGTTTTTTCATGAAAATCATATGAAAGTTTACAGCTATTTATTCATGAAAATCATATGCAAGTTTACAGCTGTTTATTCATGAAAATCATATACAAGTTTACAGCTATTTATTCATGAAAATCATATGAAAGCTTACAGCTGTTTTTTCATGAAAATCATATGAAAATGTCTGTGTTTTAAAAATAAAGTTTTATGAATTTATTCTCATATGATAGTTATATGAAACTGCTATTATATAAATATCATATGATAGTTTGTATCTGAGAATCATATGTAGCTCTTTCTATATTAAGGATCATATGATAGTCATATGATTGTCCTATGAGAATGCAATCATGTGTACGTGATAACTATCATTAAAATGAAACAAAAAATCATAATTTCCAGCTGTTTTCCAATAGTTTACTATTTCAATCGGTTTCGTGTCGTTGGTTTCCCATACATGATCGGCCAATCCTGTTATTCGTCGAGAACATACGCTTAAATGGTTGGTTTATGAATCCGACCGTGGACTTAAATCGTATACTACTTAACTGGGTCGCTATTTATTTTAACACGTAACTATTGTGTCCAACATGAAATGTAGTCATTTAAAGCATGGGCAGCTATGAAAACCATTACAGAGATATAAAATGCATTTTCATGGGCCATTTAATTGACTCGTCAGTACCACGCACTAAAAACTTAAAAAAATATATGGAGGTGAAGGCAATATGTATTTATAAAACAATTTCAATTATTTTAAGAAAGTACCGCTCATTTGGTATTGATTATCAGTTACTTTTGTTTCATTCTCTTTTTAAGTGTCATTCATTCAGTCATGGAAGGAGCGTGTTAGAACTTTGTACCGACCTATTTGTCATTAAAATGACGCACGGCTTTTAAATTAGTTTTTCGACATGTCTTGCATATTTGAAAATCATTATTAATAATTAAATTAATTTAATATCTCAAAGCAAATTGTTTTGCCGTTAAAGGGATACATGGCAATCTTGTTTTTTTTAAAGTGTGTGTGTGTGTGTGTGTGTAGTTCGAAGGTTTAGAGACCGTTCGCCAACTAACACGTCGAGGTAACCCTGACGCGATGGGCACAATAGAGTCTGGTCTTTTCTAGATGTGTATGTAGGTTGATCTGGTGCTGCTGTGTTGCTGTGTAGTCGTCTCTGTTGTATCTCGATTTATATATCCAGTATCATTTTTACTTTTACCCTGGTTGCATTTAAATAAATCAAAATTTTAAGTATTCACTATTTCGTCTTATTATCCTATAAGTTTTAATATATTATTGGTGCAATAATATCAAAAATTAATAATATGCAAAAAAAATTGCTTAATACAGTTCTTATAATTAACATTATTGATTGAACAAATGCAATTTATGTAGAAAAACTAACAGGACGCCGCTAGTTTTTAAAAAATCAAGATTGCCATGTGTCCCTTTAACTTATTGTTAATTATATTGCACTAAAGAGAAACTGAAAACTTTAAAACAAAATATTTAACTTTCATTTAAAGGGACTGGAGGCGAAATAAAGTTGTGATTAGTGTCAATACAAATGAAAACCTTTCAATAATATTGATATAAAACTCAAGATTGCCATGTGTGCCTTTAAAGCATCATTTGCATTACAGTTAATGATTTATAATACAAAACTAGCCGAGTCGTCTGGTTTTCCATACCAAACTATTTCAATAACAATAATTAAATCGTACGGGTGATGCGTTCTTTGTTTAGTGCATATGCACATTGCATATGAATCTGAAGCACTGTATGATGGTTGTTACGTGTTTGGATTGACACTCATATAATGATTCCAGATCACCTCCAGTCCCTTTAAATATATGAGAAGAAGAAGATAGAAGCGGGTTTAAAGAGAAAATGAAACTGCATTAATAAATTGAGGTGCTAATTTTAAGGATTGGTGCATTCTTCAAGATTGCAATGTGTCCCTTTAAACTAGTGCTATCGTATATCTGTTTATGTTTACCAGTATGTAAACTATTGGTGCAAAATATGTTTTAAAGTTATCATTCCAAAAATAGATCATTGTGGAACAAGTGTATTTTGTCAGCTAATGTATTTATTTGATACCTGAAAAAAACGCAGGTGTGTTTTGCTATATCGATCTAATTTAAACAACCAGGACGGATTAAAAGTAACTCATAAAGTAAGTTAGGTAAGTGTGTTATAGTTTTTTGTTAAAACAATTGTAAAAATATTTGTTAAATCCGTGTGTTGAAAGATTTGCAGTGCCATAAAGTGAAGCCCACCTTTTGAAATGTTGATTTTAATGCAACAATAATATATTAAACCCTATGGTACTATAGCGTTTAATATATTATTGGTGCATTAAAATCAACAGTAGATATAAGAAGACAAAATGAGAACTCAAATTTGTATTTAAATATATGCAGTCAGGTTTAAAGTCAAAATGATACTGGATTAATAAATCGAGCCGATAATGTTAATGCTTGATAAAAACACCAAGATTGTCATGTGTCCCTTTAACGTGTGCCCACGTGTGTGTCATAAAATCGGGGGTCTCCGCATACAATCAAATTCAGACTCTAGTATGCTCTAGTTGATATAGGAACCTTACGTGGTATTCTTGAAAATTGCCTTTTATAGGGTGTCCGTGAACATTGTCACTTATATGGAGTCCTTGAGCAACTTAAAATGAAAACAAAACTTGTCACGTCGACTTGTTTTCTATCTTATCATGTATAAGCATATCTGTATAGATAATGGTGGTGTTTGTTTACCCTGGCGAGAACGAGCTGGACTAACTACATGTAGTTACATATACTAATATAAAATGATGTGCCTGCAGATAAAGGCACATCAGACAGAGGCATATTTGATCGATTTGTGTTTGTTTGTTTGTGTTTGTTTTTTTGTCTGTTTGTTTGTTTGTTTGTATGGTGTTTTACGTCATTTTCAACACATGTAAGGTTATATATACGATTTTTTTGTGGTGGAGGCAGCCAACTCACTTTTCCTGGGTAGAACCAGTACTGTACAACTCCCGCCATCCGTAAGAATCGACACTTCCTCACTTACAAGTCGTGCTCCCAGTGGGATTCGAACCCGCAGCGGTGAGAGGCGAAGGTTTACAACGCAATGTCCTTAACCCCTCGGCCACGGAGTTATCATCTACATTTATAGTTATAGTTTAAAGTAGCTATCCCACCAACAATAGCCAAATTTGACAACGTATGTACATCGTTTCTAAACCTACTGACGACGAGGTATATATATAACTTAAATGTTTTCAGAATCCAAACTCTATAGACACCGTAATGCAATATAAACAATTTAACCAGCCAGGCCAAACCCCAAAATTGGAGCTTCGAATTAAGTTTTACCAACTCATAATTCATTTTTTACGCATATTAAATCAAGGTATTTTAAGAACACATTAAAAAACTTCAGTCGGCATATATACATTATTACATATGACCCGAACTTCTGGATAAAGTTTTGATAAACGGTTTTGTAGTGTAATTTTGGTCGTTATTCGGTGGGTTAGTTTCTTTACGAAACTGGTGTAACAATTTAACATGAAGTTTCTGTCGGCGGTAGAAAAGAAAAAAAAGAATGAAATTATAAAGCAAACAGAAATACGTGCATTCACTGCGATAATTCCGCTCGCTTCCCCCTTCCTTATACCCTTATCCCCGGGACATGATAGATGTTGTGTGTGAATAACTTGATAACTCGTGCTCATAAACTGTATAGAGGACGTACGTGCTGTTTTGGAGTGTTACATATGGGTATATGGTTATTTCACTGAGAAGAGTTGTAAACTGTAATATATACTGTAATACCTGCTCGTTCATAAACAATCCCATAGCGGTATCAAAAAGCAAATGCATTTTGCGATATTAAGATTCAAAGACAGGTGTCTTGTTATAATACAATATATAGGTTATATGCGTAGTAAAATCGTTTTATAATTACCTTGACGAAATTGTTTACTTGTATTTACGTAGGGTATCTGACCTATTTGTGCAGAAATAAAGTACACAACTAGCCAACCATGGAGGGTATATACACCATGTTTATAGTTTTAAACTGTAACACAGTCACCTTGTATGACTGCTGGTGCCACCCAGGGTATATACACCATGTTTATAGTTTTAAACTGTAACACAGTCACCTTGTATGACTACTGGTGCCACCCAGGGTATATACACCATGTTTATAGTTTTAAACTGTAACACAGTCACCTTAGATGACTGCTGGTGCCACCCAGGGTATATACACCATGTTTATAGTTTTAAACTGTAACACAGTCACCTTGTATGACTGCTGGTGCCACCCAGGGTATATACACCATGTTCATAGTTTTAAACTGTAACACAGTCACCTTGTATGACTGCTGTGCCACCCAGGGTATATACACCATGTTTATAGTTTTAAACTGTAACACAGTCACCTTGTATGACTACTGGTGCCACCCAGGGTATATACACCATGTTTATAGTTTTAAACTGTAACACAGTCACCTTAGATGACTGCTGGTGCCACCCAGGGTATATACACCATGTTTATAGTTTTAAACTGTAACACAGTCACCTTGTATGACTGCTGGTGCCACCCAGGGAATATACACCATGTTTATAGTTTTAAACTGTAACACAGTCACCTTGTATGACTGCTGGTGCCACCCAGGGTATATACACCATGTTTATAGTTTTAAACTGTAACACAGTCACCTTAGATGACTGCTTGTGCCACCCAGGGTATATACACCATGTTTATAGTTTTAAACTGTAACACAGTCACCTTGTATGACTGCTGGTGCCACCCAGGGTATATACACCATGTTTATAGTTTTAAACTGTAACACAGTCACCTTGTATGACTGCTGGTGCCACCCAGGGTATATACACCTTGTTTATAGTTTTAAACTGTAACACAGTCACCTTGTATGACTGCTGGTGCCACCCTGGGTATATACACCATGTTTATAGTTTTAAACTGTAACACAGTCACCTTGTATGACTGCTGGTGCCACCCAGGGTATATACACCTTGTTTATAGTTTTAAACTGTAACACAGTCACCTTGTATGACTGCTGGTGCCACTCTGGGTATATACACCATGTTTATAGTTTTAAACTGTAACACAGTCACCTTGTATGACTGCTGGTGCCACCCAGGGTATATACACCATGTTTATAGTTTTAAACTGTAACACAGTCACCTTGTATGACTGCTGGTGCCACCCAGGGTATATACACCATGTTTATAGTTTTAAACTGTAACACAGTCACCTTGTATGACTGCTGGTGCCACCCAGGGTATATACACCATGTTTATAGTTTTAAACTGTAACACAGTCACCTTGTATGACTGCTGGTGCCACCCAGGGTATATACACCATGTTTATAGTTTTAAACTGTAACACAGTCACCTTAGATGACTGCTGGTGCCACCCAGGGTATATACACCATGTTTATAGTTTTAAACTGTAACACAGTCACCTTGTATGACTGCTGGTGCCACCCAGGGTATATACACCATGTTTATAGTTTTAAACTGTAACACAGTCACCTTGTATGACTGCTGGTGCCACCCAGGGTATATACACCATTTTTATAGTTTTAAACTGTAACACAGTCACCTTGTATGACTGCTGGTGCCACCCAGGGTATATACACCATGTTTATAGTTTTTAAACTGTAACACAGTCACCTTGTATGACTGCTGGTGCCACCCAGGGTATATACACCATGTTTATAGTTTTAAACTGTAACACAGTCACCTTGTATGACTGCTGGTGCCACCCAGGGTATATACACCATTTTTATAGTTTTAAACTGTAACACAGTCACCTTGTATGACTGCTGGTGCCACCCAGGGTATATACACCATGTTTATAGTTTTAAACTGTAACACAGTCATCTTGTATGACTGCTGATAATATAATGTAGTGTTTTTATAATTATGTTTTGAGAACTATCATGCTAACTAAGTTGTCTAACCATGAGATACATATGAACTGTTTAAATTATACCTTTTCCTACAACTTTTATTGTCTTGCGGTGGATTAGCTTGTATGTTTGAACCAAGACAGATATAAGAAGTGTACACATTTTAGAAATCATTGTGCATTGTTCTTTTAATATTTTGTAAGGTTTCTAGACATGTTTTATGCCATACATAACAAATGTTTCAACAAATGTGTGCACATATTGTAAATATATATGTTTGTGTATGAGGACGATATGTCAGACTGGCAATAAGCCATATATGTTATCAGCGATAAATAAATATATTATTATTATTATTATTTATTATTATTGTTATTATTATTAGTAGTAGTAGTATATGCTAACGAGTAGCGATTCTTATGGATGGCGGGAGGCACTGGTTCTACCCAGGAAAAGTGGGTGGTCTGCCTCCACCACAAAAAAATCGACCGTCATATATAACCTTGCATGTGTTGAAAATGACATAAAACACCATACAAACAAACAAAACAAATCTAACGAGTACAATTTCAGTAATTTAGATTTTGGCAGGAGTTATTTCCATTACGGAAATATATGTTATTTTGAAAATAAAAAATTGCGTATAGAACCTGTATCTGGTTTAACTCTCACTATAACAACATAGAAAGATTCTTGCTTTCGAAATAATTGTGGATGAAAAAAAGCAAGATTGCCGTGTATCTTTTTAATTAAAATGCAGATTATATGATACACGATGATTATATGATACACGATGATTATATGATACACGATGATTATATGATACACGATGATGTACACATGCATATTAAGATAACGTTTTTATTTGCCCCTACCTGTAAGTTTACGTACACATAACCATTAGACAGACGGACAGACGAACTGATAGCATGTGACATACATTGATTATGTTCTAATTTAAAATATTATTGTTATATGAGCAGACGCTGTTATTGTATGGTATTTTAGTCGAGAAATTATATGTATCGTTTATATACACGTGTTATATTGTAAAAAATCAACAACTTGGATATAAGATACGAGTATTGAACGTTTTCCTTGACGCAGGTATGTATTAATGTTCTCCACGAATGAAATTAACATAATGAACATACTTGTGTTGGTTCAAGGAAACGTTTTCATTTCAATACCGTCAGTTATTTGCAATTCGGGAGTTTGAATACGTATAATTATAACATATATCTATAATTATATACTAGTAATTTAGTAATGTAACATTGGTATTGACATATTTATGAGAAGCTCTTAAATGGACATTCAAGTGTATTAAAGGGGCACACGGCAATCTGTTTTCCTCTTTTTTTGAACTTGTTTTATTTTTATTTTTAAACTCGCGACGTCCCGTTATTATTGATTTATTTGTTTGTCTGTTTATTTATGTTTGTTTGTTTGTTTGTTTGTTTGTTTGTTTGTTCGTTTGTTTGTTTGTTTGTTTATAAAAAAATATATATATACATCAATTGCATTTTTCAATCATTAACATTAATTATAAGAACAGTTTAAAGTACATTGCGTTTGCATATTTCTAACTATTGATTATAGTGCACCAGTTATATATATTATATATATATAAACTTACGGTAGAATGACGAAGACAAATTGAACATTCAAAATTGTATCTAATTACAAATGTATATGCAAGCAGGTTTAAAGTCAAAATGATACCGGATTAATTTGTCGTTAAATCTTGATAAAAAAAACACTTCATGATAATGATGTGTCCCTTTAAGCCACCTGACCGATATTTTATCTGTATACATTATTTGTCATATAAGTTAAAGGTGCTCGCCATGGCTACACGTACAGTGTCGTAATCATGAGGCGAATCACATGCATGTCATGCGAAATTACGCGATGTGTCATCGTTCTTATACATGGTGTAATCCATGTTTTGTCAAAGAAACAGGATGATGAATTCCCTCCATTTTAGACACAAATCCTATGATCTCGGATGTTGTTACAATAGGTATGTGTCATTGGAATTCGTTGTGCCGGCACCTGTTAGACAACGTAAAGCTGATAGTTGATGTCGATGATACGATACTCCACCGCAACATTGTAAATAAACATTTAATAAAATATTTATTGTCGTAATATTCATAACAATGTGAACATGACAATGAACAAACAGGAAATCAAAATTTATGGTGGCATATTTCTAATGATCTACTGCGTTTAGTTGTATCATTAAACGGTTGTCAACATAGCAACAAACTATACAGTTCAAATCATAACATCTCTTTCATACGTTCTCTCTGCAGACGCCGCATCCAGTGATAGAGTCGAGGACCGACACCATTTGCGTCACTTCCGATTCCGGTTTCTGAGACGAAGACGAAACATGGCACCAGACGAATGTGAAAACTGCTGCATGACATGTGTGTGTGTTTCTGTGGGATGTCTCTGCGTCTGTAGTAACGCGAAAAATGCAACACGCATAAAAGTACTTTGGGGGTGGCTCTTGGTGCTGTTTTTAACTTCTTGTGTTATTCTCGGATGTTTTATATATGCACCGGATACGCCTTTAGCAGCGCCGTCAGACATGCGCCCTGTTACCAAAAATGTTGATTTTCTCTTTTGTGAAGCCGTCCTGATCGACTCTCCGGGACTATCGTTTGATGCATATCGTGCTAGCGGAGATTTATTAATAGATAAAAGGAAACGGGACATTAAACACTTCAACACGGCTTTATTTGTTGAGACGAACTCCTACAACTATTTTTCGTTTTACTTCCTCGACGGTTCCCATATCAAGATTGACCATTGTTCCAAATATCAAGTTATATTTTATGTTTTTAATGGCCAAACTAATTTTAATACGTGGAAAAAAGACTCTCATTGTGAAGAGTGTTACCTTGAAAAAATATACGTGCCACGCTCTGAAGATTGTACGTATAAGTCAGATTATCAGCAGTTTGACCTTGACATTGGTGGAGAAGACGAATGGTTCTTTGTTTATTCCACGGATGAAACTGCACAGACTTGGATCGACACGGACATAACGTTAAACAGGAGCCTTTACGATCTAAGAAACGCCACGCTAATATGTTTGGACGTGCTGGACTGTAATGTTCTTCTGGAAAATCCAAAAGACACCGCTGTATTTCAAGTCAATGATTATTATGATCTTGGGAATTTCAACCACCCACAATTCACCACAAAGTGCATTCCAAGAATATGGTCATATCTCTTAATTCATAGTGCAATAGTTCTAGTGGTTGGTATTTCATGCAGTGTGTTCATACAGAAACTGTGCAAAAATCCGGCGGATCGATATATGAACGCGCTAGCTAATGAACGGACTCCATTACTTTATGAGCCGATTCCGCCACCCAACTACAGCAGTGTTATTTTGACACCGCCGAAATATGAAGACATAATGCGATATTCAGACCCGCCTTCGTATACGGAAGCTATACATGCTTTATCTCGAAATAGGGAAACAGGTTCAGAAAGCTCAGATATTCCTAGGACAAGTTCCGTTACCAGTGATGCAGTTCCAGAGTCAGCTGTGCTGTGTGACAACGCCACAAATGAACATGCATGGTATATAGACTCTACTCAGGGCATTCCACACAACAATACTGTTAATGATACACCAGAACAATCGCATAGTTTTAGTATAAATGGAACAAGTATTACTGACGATGCCGAGCAAACAACAGTTTCCAGTTCACATCGATCAAACGCGCAATTAGATGTTTCCATTTCACATCGATCAAACGCGCAAGGAGATGTTTCCAGTTCACATCGATCAAACGCGCAAGGAGATGTTTCCAGTTCACATAGAATAACTATAAATGACGATGCATTCCGAGAATCAAGTGTTACTCAGGATAATTGTCTCGTAAATGCAGCATCTGAAAGTGCTGGAATACATCTATCCCATTCAAGAGAAAGATGGGATGCGAATGACTCAAACTTTGTAAGCATAGATATTACGTGCTAATCATTGGTCGGTATAAGTGATGGAATTTCTAATCAGTCTGACAGAGCTGAAGATATTGTTTGACTGCAATGAGTATTACTCATTACAAGTAACAAGGAACTCATTCAGAATTAACAATTTCTTTAAATAATTTATGCTTTCAAAATGGATGTGAATTAATACATTTTTAAAAAAAATACTATTCTGATTAAATGGAAGTTATCTGACGTGAAAACAAAGGAAACACTGTATGACTTTAACATTAGACACATGCTTGGAGCAATTCTCATCCTTTAAATATAGAATAAACTGTTTCACAATACATACAAACATTAATACACAATACATACAAACATTAATACACAATACATACAAACATTAATACACAATACATACAAACATTAATACTCACGCTTTTTAAAAGTTATGAGTATTTGTAGTAAGTTGATGTGTTATGATACTCACAGTTTTAAAAAAAACTGAAGGTTTTATAAAAAAAAAGAGTAAAGTACTCAAAAACTCATTTTTTCTACAGCTCTACTCTGACAATCGACCAATTTGTGTTGAACTTAACGTACAGAACGGAGAGTATAACCAGATAAGTATACAGGAATCAGCTCTGCATTTAAAACATTGATAACTTGCAAAGAGTATTGTTCTAATGCTCGTGCTCGTCGCATACTCGCTTGAAGCTAGTATGGAAGGGTAGGAAAGATGCTTATGGTTGTCGACAAAGAGCTATGGAATACTAGCGGGCGGTGTTTATGGTTGTCGACAAAGAGCTATGGAATACTAGCGGGCGATGTTTATGGTTGTCGACAAAGAGCTATGGAATACTAGCGGGCGATGTTTATGGTTGTCGACAAAGAGCTATGGAATACTAGCGGGCGATGTTTATGGTTGTCGACAAAGAGCTATGGAATACTAGCGGGCGATGTTTATGGTTGTCGACAAAGAGCTATGGAATACTAGCGGGCGATGTTTATGGTTGTCGACAAAGAGCTATGGAATACTAGCGGGCGATGTTTATGGTTGTCGACAAAGAGCTATGGAATACTAGCGGGCGATGTTTATGGTTGTCGACAAAGAGCTATGGAATACTAGCGGGCGCTGATAATGGATGGTACCGTAGTGACAAAGAGCTATGGAATACTAGCGGGCGCTGATAATGGATGGTACCGTAGTGACAAAGAGCTATGGAATACTAGCGGGCGATGTTTATGGTTGTCGACAAAGAGCTATGGAATACTAGCGGGCGATGTTTATGGTTGTCGACAAAGAGCTATGGAATACTAGCGGGCGATGTTTATGGTTGTCGACAAAGAGCTATGGAATACTAGCGGGCGATGTTTATGGTTGTCGACAAAGAGCTATGGAATACTAGCGGGCGATGTTTATGGTTGTCGACAAAGAGCTATGGAATACTAGCGGGCGATGTTTATGGTTGTCGACAAAGAGCTATGGAATACTAGCGGGCGATGTTTATGGTTGTCGACAAAGAGCTATGGAATACTAGCGGGCGCTGATAATGGATGGTACCGTAGTGACAAAGAGCTATGGAATACTAGCGGGCGCTGATAATGGATGGTACCGTAGTGACAAAGAGCTATGGAATACTAGCGGGCGATGTTTATGGTTGTCGACAAAGAGCTATGGAATACTAGCGGGCGATGTTTATGGTTGTCGACAAAGAGCTATGGAATACTAGCGGGCGATGTTTATGGTTGTCGACAAAGAGCTATGGAATACTAGCGGGCGCTGATAATGGATGGTACCGTAGTGACAAAGAGCTATGGAATACTAGCGGGCGCTGATAATGGATGGTACCGTAGTGACAAAGAGCTATGGAATACTAGCGGGCGATGTTTATGGTTGTCGACAAAGAGCTATGGAATACTAGCGGGCGATGTTTATGGTTGTCGACAAAGAGCTATGGAATACTAGCGGGCGCTGATAATGGATGGTACCGTAGTGACAAAGAGCTATGGAATACTAGCGGGCGATGTTTATGGTTGTCGACAAAGAGCTATGGAATACTAGCGGGCGATGTTTATGGTTGTCGACAAAGAGCTATGGAATACTAGCGGGCGATGTTTATGGTTGTCGACAAAGAGCTATGGAATACTAGCGGGCGCTGATAATGGATGGTACCGTAGTGACAAAGAGCTATGGAATACTAGCGGGCGCTGATAATGGATGGTACCGTAGTGACAAAGAGCTATGGAATACTAGCGGGCGATGTTTATGGTTGTCGACAAAGAGCTATGGAATACTAGCGGGCGATGTTTATGGTTGTCGACAAAGAGCTATGGAATACTAGCGGGCGCTGATAATGGATGGTACCGTAGTGACAAAGAGCTATGGAATACTAGCGGGCGATGTTTATGGTTGTCGACAAAGAGCTATGGAATACTAGCGGGCGCTGATAATGGATGGTACCGTAGTGACAAAGAGCTATGGAATACTAGCGGGCGCTGATAATGGATGGTACCGTAGTGACAAAGAGCTATGGAATACTAGCGGGCGCTGATAATGGATGGTACCGTAGTGACAAAGAGCTATGGAATACTAGCGGGCGCTGATAATGGATGGTACCGTAGTGACAAAGAGCTATGGAATACTAGCGGGCGGTGATAATGGATGGTACCGTAGTGACAAAGAGCTATGGAATACTAGCGGGCGCTGATAATGGATGGTACCGTAGTGACAAAGAGCTATGGAATACTAGCGGGCGCTGATAATGGATGGTACCGTAGTGACAAGGAGCTATGGAATACTAGCGGGCGCTGATAATGGATGGTACCGTAGTGAATGTTTAGAACGACGGTTTAGTGATCCAAAGATCGTTGAAATTGATCTCAAACCTATACCGATTTAGGACCAATTACCGAAATACGTTTAAGTATTATCATTCGGATGAGGTCACATAACATTCTATTGCACAATACCCATAATATTCCTGCCTTTGCTGTGACCTGGGACTACAACCCTTAATAATACACGCATCCACACACGCACGCACAAACACACACATACATACACGCACACACACACACGGCGAGACGTTTAATGCTGATAATCGGCTTCTGATTATAACTCCAGGTCTTAATCAGTCAGTAGGTCATAATTGTGATATGATTTTATGATAAAACATGTATATTCTATTTAATGTATGTGAACTGTCTAGTCTCTGTTTAATTCGACTGTTGATAACTATTGAATAGCATTTGTACACTATTGCATTTGTACACTATTGTAAATGTGTATTTCTTGTGGTATTTGACCATGGAGTATATATAATGATAATTTAATAAATATAATAAACATATGTATAAAACGTTATCAAAATGCACCCCTTCTGTTATTCATTGCGGATAAATGCTACAGATGTTTCACGTATGAAGTGAAGATTTTTTGATTTCTGTACCGTTCAGTATTTTGATTACAAAATAAATTATTCGCGTGTTGAAAAGTCGAATCAAATCAAGTATTTCTGGTATATAATCCGATACAGAAATGTCACCAAGACGAAACAGCATAAAAATCTACAAATACTTACTTACTCCCTGAAATAATGAATGATTTAAATAGCCTGGTATATTTGCAATGAAGTAAAATAATCAATACCCTTAAAGAAACTAACCCGCCATATAACAGCAACATTACACTACAAAACCGTTTACCAAAAATGTATCAAGGTGTCCAGGTCATATAATAATGTATATGTGCCAAATAAAAGTATAGGTTTATTCACTCTTTTTTTTTTAGATCACCTGAGCCGAAGGCTCAATGTGATCTATTAGGATCACTCTGCGTCCGTCGTCCGTCGTCGGTCGGTCCGTCGTCGTTAACTTTTCTTCGAACGACTTCTCCTCAGAAACCGCTTGGCTAATTTTGACCAAATTTCACATGGATGATCCTTAGATGAATGCTTTTTAGATTTGTTAAAATTAGGTCAGCACCTCATCCAAGATGGCCGCCATTACCATATATGATTGAAACCTGAAAACATCTCTTCTCCAGAACCGGTGGACAGATTTCAACAGTTTTTCTTTTAAAATGATCGCCAACGCCTAAACTTGCAAGTCATATATAACCTTACATGTGTTGAAAATGTCGGAAACACCATACAAACAAACAGGTTGTCACTATATCATTCCTTGGCTATATCATCAACAAAGTCAGTACCACCACTACTAATACATAATTCAATACGGTCATACTCTTGACTTATAATATTGTATTTAAACATTTCGTGTTGTTAATTTGTGAAAAATATGGTATAATTATATTATTTATTTCCGGAAAGAAATACTTTCTTAAGGGGTTAAGTAGCATGGTATGGACAAACAAATTGATGAGCTATGTTGGTTGTTGAATACGTATCCTAGAGGCATACAGACTGAGATATATATCTATACGAGTACTAGTAAAAGTACAGATTAGCGATATCTTAGGGACACACGGCAATCGTTAAGTGTATTAATCATGTAAACAACTTTAGGTTCAAGGTCAAGCTCGGGAAAATATTTGTTGACTAGTTGTTTAACATGTATAACTTGCAAATGTAAATCCAGTGTAATAAAATATTAACAAACAAAAAAATAAACAAAATCATCCTGTATCATAGGCGCCGCTAATGTTGGCGGGCTCGACGGCGTCAACATATTGTATTATAAATGTTTCGTCCTTGGGAGTAGAATGTTTAAATTTCATATATAACCTGCTCTTAATCCAATAACTTCCTATTGTAGGTGTTCCTAGGACTCTAGCAATGGCATTGTAACGTTCTTGTCCTTGGGAGTTGAATGTTCAAATTTCATATATAATATCCTGGTCATTGTCCTTCTTAATGCCAATAACTTCCAGTCCTCCAACTGACCCTGGGTCGGAGTCAAGGTCACTTAAATACGTGTACCGTCAATATTTGCGTTACAATTTGGTGACGTTTGCGTTACAATTTGGTGACGGTATTTAAGTGACCTTGACTCGGACCCAGGGTCAGTTGGAGGGCTGGAAGTTATTGGCATTAAGACGGACAATGACCAGGAGGTTATATATGAAATTTGAACATTCTACTCACAAGGACAAGAAAGTTACAAAGCAAAATAATAATAATTGAACTATTGAAAACACGATAATAACAATGGCAGACACAGATCCGGATTACATAAAGAACACAGATGCCATTATCCTGCACGTCGGAACAAACAACGTATCCGATGCCGATTTATGCGAAGATATTACTGATGGACTCAGAGACACAGTAAATACAATCCAAATCATTAATCCAAAGGCAAACGTTATAGTGTCCTCTATTTTGCAAAGAAGAAACATGTGTATGAAGTATGGGCATCACTATCTCAATAATGATACAAACTTCACCAAGTTTGGAATGCCTGACACAACACTGGATCGTGACAACTTACATTTAAACACAAAAGGCGGTAAAGCTTTAGGCATTATCATGAGGAATGCATTAAATACAGTTCTTGGAATCCCATCAACTCGAGATAACGAGTCAGGGAATAGTCATGAGTATTTTCGTCGAGGGTGGTTTTCAGGTAGGAGAAGCACTCAAGACAACACGGAGATGATGTACAAGCCACTGCCATCGTTCTACACACCACCTTGGATGAAGAACCGCACGCCATAGGGTGCTACGGGACATCAGTGGGTGTGAAACAATGTACTTTGACGGGTTTTGACAAAAACAAAGACACTGATAACTGTTCTATAAATTGCATTTGTTCTTGTTCAAATCATTGTGTTAGTAATGCCTGTTTTTGCTTAAAGGGACACTGTCCGTAACTTTTTGCTTATAAAACACACACTAATTATGTTCGCAAACATTACACACCAAACATTACTGAATATTTACTAATTAAAGCAGGATTGTTTGACGGAATTCAATCGCGGTACAAAAAAAAGAGAAACCATTTCGGGCGTTTGAACTCGCAGCCCAAACTAAAATTACACTCGCGGTAATAATAGTGAACGTAAAGTGGTCGACCTAGCTCCCGACTGAGCTATGCATATTACGGACTAAATACTATGGTGAAAACCTAATGCGCTAATGGAAGTCACGTGATCGCATAAAAGGTAAATACGGTGGGTCCCACTTTATTTACAAATAATAATTTAAGCTTCTTTTTTTTCAAACTCACGAATGTATTACTACAGACTTCTTAGTGTCTATGCTCATGTTTTCATGTATATATTTCACTGAATAAAAGTCAGACAGTTATTTGGTTATGCTCAATATCTGTTTACTTACGGACAGTGTCCCTTTAAATCTTGATGCCCAGTATTCTGTTAATAATTATGCTAAGAATGATACTAATAACAGTCTCTTGAATTCCAAATGTAGTCCAAGTCACCGTGCTACTAAATTAAATGTAACTGGTACTGTTACTGGTACTGTTACTGGTACTGTTACTGCTACTGTTACTGCTACTGGTACTGTTACTGGTACTGTTACTGCTACTGTTACTGCTACTGTTACTGCTACTGTTACTACTGTTACTGCTACTGTTACTGCTACTGTTACTGCTAACACAGAAGGGGCTTAATATAATTCACCTCAATATTCATTATCTTTATCTTAAGCTGGATGAGATTAAACTTATTATATCAAAACAACAACATATTGATATTATATGCTTATGTGAAACATTTCTGAACAGTACGTTTTCGGACAATGAACTTCGATTAGAAAATTTCAAACTATTTAGAAAAGATAGGATTACAAATGGGGGTGGATTAATTATTTATGTCAGAGAAGATATACCATGTGTTCAAAGATTGGAACTTGAAAATAGTTCAGTTGAATCTACATGGCTTGAGATTCAACAACCTAATACTAAACATTTTCTGTTATGCTATACATACAGACCACCATCTTCAAATGCACACTGGCTAAATAATTATACAGCTACATTAGAGAAATCATTTTCAGTAGAAAAAAAATGTCTTGTCCTTGGTGACTTTAATTTCGATTTACTCAAATCAGACAGGAATGCCAAAACTTGGCTTGATCTCATGGAGTCTGTCAATCTAACTCAATTGGTTACCAAACGCACAAGGGTAACAACTTATTCATCTACATTGATAGACCATGCGTTCTCGAATATGCCGCAGAACATATCGGAAGTATCGCAATAAGTGATCATTATCCTATGTGTTTAACTCGAAAGTTTCAGCTAAGTATATTAAAGGATCAGTTTTAGATCTATGAAACATTTTGACGAAATTAGATTCATAAATGATCTTTCCGAACAACCCTGGTCAATAATTGACGTGTATCATAATCCAGACGATTCCCTAGATTTATTTATTGAAAATGTTTAATGCAGTCCTAAAAGAGCATGCCCCAAAAGAAAGAAACGCGTTAAAAAAGTAAATCAACCAAATGGATGGAAACTAATATTCTTGATGCAATTAAAAGAAGAGATTATTTCCACAAGAAAAAAGACTCGGTAAATTACAAGATATGGAGGCAGAAAGTTAAAAGTCTCATTGTTCAAGCTAAACAACAATATTACAGTGAAACAATAAATTCAAATAAGCGAAATCCTAAACAACGATGGAGTAGTTTACGTGAGTTATCTGGATTTAAAAATCAAATTCAGTCCAATTATATAAATGACGACGACGGAAATCCTATAATTGGTCCGTATTTGGCAGCAAATACATTTAATACACACTTTTCTACAGTTTTTGAAAAGTATCAAGCAAATAACGCGAATCTCATCGAAGACAAAATGCGAAAGTCTCCGAAATTTAATATCCCACTGGTACCTCTGTCCTTTGTTGAAAGTCAACTTAAATCTCTTGGTCTACCGGTTCCGACGAACTGAGTGCCAGATTTTTGAAAATGTCTGCTACTGTAATCGCCCTTCTTACGAAAAACGTTAACGCCAGTACTCTCACTACTATCTATGGTGGCTGATATGTGCCATCTCGTCTTTTCGTTATTTTGACGCGAAATAACGCCGAGCGAAATAACGCCGGGCGAAAAGACGTCGGGCGAAATAACGAAAGACGAAAAAACGCCGAGCGAAATAACGAAAGACGAAAAAAAGCCGGGCGAAAAGTCGCCAAGCGAAATAACGAAAATAACGAAAAAAACTATTAGTGTATCTTAACACTGAGCATGCTATCCTACCCAAGCAATTCATAGCACGCTATCCTACCCAAGTAACTCAAGCCTCCTAACATCGAGCAAGCTATCCTACACCAGCTACAAACAACTGATATCATGCCCTAGCTACCCACATCTAGCGTCGAGCACGCTATCATGCCCCAGTTGTTCACATCTTGCACCAGGTGCGCTATCGTGCCCGGCTTCTACACATCATATCACCGAGAACGCTAGCCTACCTATCTACCCACATGTCCTAGCATCGAACACGCTGGCATTCCCCAGTTATTCACAGCTCCTAGCACCAAACACGCTATCATGTTCAATTTGTGAGGAACCGAGCATGCACGCTATTCTAGACTACCACAGCTACCCACACCTCCTAGCACTTGTGAGTTGTTTCTAATCACGGTCCGATACTCGGATGAACATGACCTGGCGGGGTTTTGTCTTTCCGCACGGCATTTTAACAGTTAACCCTATTATCTTTATTTCACCTTCACCTGTTTTTAAGACATCTTTTACCCCTTTTATCTTACTCACACTGCACAGACGCGCACCTGCACATAATCTTCGAAAGAGGGTGTTGCAGTATCTATAGATAGATAGATAGATAGATTTTGACTATTTGTCGTCTTTTCGCTTGGCGTTATTTCATCTTTTCGTTGAAGGGTCCGTAACTCCATCAAAAATCAACAAACCAGAAAACAACCGCAATATGCCCAACTAGAAATCATACCATTTCTGGTAAGTTTCGTCAAATCCAACACGGCGTTAAAAAAAAGTAATTAAAAAAAAACAAAAAAAAACTGGTGTTACTGGTCCGATCTTGCCCATTATCAAATTTGTCCGAGATCATATTCAATATGTGCAAGTTTGGTTTAAATTACTCAAGAAATGTGGCTTAAATCGTGTAAACAAGATGAACAACGGCCATAACTCTGTTATTACTGGACCGAACTTGCTGGTTTTCGAACTCGTCCGAGCTTTCATTGATATCACAATTTGGTAAAGTTTGATAAAGATCGGAAGGAAAATGAAGGTGCTATCGTTTTAACAAGGCAAAATAGAGCATTTTTAAATGAATCAAGGGCAATAACTACGCTGTTACTGGTCCGATCTGGCTGATTTTCGAACTTGTTCGAGCTTTCATCCATATTAACAATATGACCAAGTATGGTAAAGATCGGATGTAAAAGGCCCTATTGTTTTAACGAGGCAAAATATAGCGTTTTTAACTAAATCAAGGGTCATAACTCCGCTGTTAGTGGTCGGATATGGCTGGTTTCGAACTCATTCGAGATTTCATTAATATACATACACAACGGCAAAGTTTCGCAAAGATCAAACACAAAATGAAAGCGCTAGAGTGTAAACAATGCTTAATATGACATTTTTCAGCAAAACAAAGACCATAACTCTGGTGTTATTAATCCGATCTGGATGGTTTTCGTACTCATCCGCGCTTTCATTCATATAAATACACTGGCAAAGTTTCGTAAAGATCAAATACAAAACGAAAGTGCTAGGTTGTAAACAAGGCTTAATATGACATTTTTCAGCAAAACAAAGACCATAACTCTGGTGTTATTAATCCGATCTGGCTGGTTTTCGTACTCGTCCGAGCTTTCATTCATATAAATACACTGGCAAAGTTTCGTAACGATCCGATTAATAATGAAGCTCCTACCGCGTAAACGAGACAAAAGTTAAAGGACGACGGACAACACGCCATCCCATAAGCTCTGCTGGCCTTCGCATCCATACAGACGTCACATTAATGGGACTAACAAAAGGTTATATATAAACTATTTACACATGTATAGATACAATACAATATGAAATGAGTGTTCGACACGCTAGAACAAGATATGTGATAAATATATATCATTAGATATATGTTTGGAGAATTTTGAGCTTACCACTAGACCACTTACTAGCGGATTCGAACCAACATCCCCCGATTACCAACAACGACAGCGTCGCTTCGCTAAAGAGCAGACGCCTTCACGTAGTTATCTCGCCAACTACATCCACACTTTACAACATATGTACATCGCTTCTAAACCTGTTGACAAGGTACAGTGAAAATCCTAGCGGTAGCACGGTTGACCTTCCGTATCAAAAGTTAGCGTTAACTTGACAAAGGTTTGTTTGTTTGTTGCAACTAACACGTGTTACTATAAATACATCGTTTGTTATTGACATAAATGTCATTTCTTTATATTTACTTCTTTTTTTCTTTGCTTCCTTGCACAATATGACCTACTTATGTGTTAATTCATTCATTCATTCATTCATTACATTGGGCCTTAAAACACCATTAACTATTTACTGACTGACTGACTGATCATGAGTGACTGACTGGCTGGCTGGCTTGCTCGCTCGCTCACTCATTCAATTATTACATGGAGCCTTATGACGACTGCGTTTTAAAAAAGTTTGCTGGTTTTGTTTGTATGATGTTTTACGTCATTTTCAACACATGTAAGGTTATATATGACGGTCGAGTTTTTTGTGGTGAAGGACCACCAACCAATACTGTACACCTCCCGCCATCCGTAAGAGTCGATACTTCCTCACTTGCAAGTCAAGCTCCCAGTGGGATTCGAACCCGCAGCGAGGTTTACAACACAACGTTGTTAGCCATTCGGCCAAGGAGACGATTCATTTCATTTGTTTTGAATGGAGTTTTACATCATTTTAGCACTTACTTTTGAAATTAAAACAATTTGTTTGACTGCATGTATGTAAATATTAGTCGGTAAGAGTGAGAAAGAAGTGACGAAATATTGAATCGAATATTTTTAACGGCTTATAGGTTATTTAGAGCCGCCCATAGAGAGGCAATGCTGAATAGGAATCCTACACTTCCTAACGAATTTATTCCTACGGTTATTTAATGTGCTCAGATGATACACGGGACCGAGCAGTTTACGTCCCCATGAAAGGCACGAAATTAAAAGTAAACAATAAAAAAAAGTTTAACGGACGGAATGAAGTCGGAGTTTAGCCGAATTTGAATTTAACGGCACGCCACCACAAAAAGGCTATATGGCCCCAACAGAAATGAACAGGCCCGCTCTCCATTTACTTCTAGATAAAACATATGCTGGTTTTCGAACTCATCCGAACTTTCATTGATATAAAGACACTGGCAAAGTTTCGTAAAGATTTAAAAATAAATGAGACTAACCATAGGTTATATATAAACTATTTACACATGTATACATACAATACAATATGAAATGAGTGTTCGACACGACTAGAACAAGGTATGTGATAAATATATATCATTATACATATGTTTGGGGAATTTTAAACTGACCACTAGACCACTTACTAGCATAGAACCTTCTCATCTGCAGAAATGCAGAGGTGATCTGCAGAACTGCAGTTGTCAGTTGTTGCAAATTGTATTGTAAACACTCCATCTTTTACTTGAGTCACGATCATCGTTTTCTGCCATGGCAAAAATGACACAATGAATATGACCGGTGTGTGTGTGTGTGTGTGTGTGTGTGGGGGGGGGGGGGGGGGGGGGTGCGTTCGTGCGTGCGTGTGCGTGTGTGTGGTGGGTGGGGGTGTTTACCCCGTTTATACGTGTAACATTATCAACACATGTTTACTGACATAAATTTGCGGTGGCCGATTGGTTAGCATATTTGCAACTCTTTCAAAAGGTTTCGGGTTCGAATCACAGTGCGGTCACATCTCAGATTTTTAAAACGTACTCCCTGCAGTAGTTTACTCGTGCAAGGTATTTTAAACTATGCCTTCTTTCAAGTGGAGTGTAAAGCTGTCGATCCCATTACAGGGAGGGCTATACCTCATGCACGTTAAGGATATCGCTGAACTTTTGTGTAAACCCCCTTTTGAAACTATGCCTTCTTTCAAGTGGAGACAATACAGAGTTTGGAATTGAACACAAAAAGAAAAAAGAAGAGCACATGAACCCAAAGCAATAGACATTAAAATCTATTAATTTATTATCTAAAAACGACTTCTGTCAACCTTTGTCATATCCACGCGACCTTTTGCTTTCCGAGGTCAACCGTGCCGCCGCTAGAATCCATAAATGGGTCAATTTTTTATGTTTTTTTCTATTATTTCATACCAATTTTAAGAATTGTATATCTTTAAGCAATCTTTTGGTTTAAACATATTTTATTGCAACATTTACATTAGTTTGCAAAAGGGTTGGGCCACAAGTTCTACAATATTAGTTACGGCCCGTCCCTATACAGTTTGTTTACAAAATAAATAGTATGGCAGTTTTACAATCATAAAACATTTTAAACGAAAAGTATAGGAAATGCATTGCTGAAGTTAACAGATATATGTAAAGAGAAAGGAAGAGGAGGAAAAGGACAGACAGTTAAAGACGTCTCGTAAGGGATCAAATGTGAACAAAGTGAGTTTCATCGAAAACGCTTGGTATCTTTAATATATTTTTGAACTGCTATAAACACAAGCTCATTATCTCTATCGTTCAGCTCTGTATTACCAGAACACAACTTATCAACACTTAACGGATGGAACGGTCGTGTCGAAATAAAGAGCGTACGCCTTTGTTCATTATATCGACAACACTTAAATAAGTAGTGTTCGACGTCCTCTCTTTGATCTCCACAGTCACAACTTGATGATAAGCGCAAATGATTTAGATACAAGTCATGATTTAGATCGCTACATGCATTTCTTAAGCGAGCATGAATGATTGAAAGATATCTTGAGCCACATAAGTAGTATTTTGGAACAGTGGGGCATTGGAACGTCATAAGAAGAGAGCGTTTAAATGTGTTTAATGATAATGATTCCTTAATATGTATGGGTAAATCATTCCAAAGGCTTAGCGATGATGGTATGAATGATTTTGAAAATAACTCCGTTCTCCTTATTGGAGTGACATAGTCATTCATGTTTCTTAAATTATAATCGTTTACATCTCTGACGAAGGGCGGAAATAATTGAGCTATTGAATTTGGTAACATACTGTTTTTTGCTTTATATACCGTGATAAGTTTTTGAAAAACACGTCTGTCTGCTAATGAGAGCCAACCAATTTCAGCAATTAACTTATTAATTGAAACGGACCTAGTTAGTCCTGTAACAATTCTTGCAGCTTCATATTGTAATTTTTCTAAAGAATTTTTTTCATAAACTGTGCAGCCATCCCAGACAGTAGAAGCATACTCTAATATCGGTCGCATATATGAAATATATATTTGGTTTATTGTTTTCCGTCCAATTTTATATTTAAGGAATCTCATCAAACCTAAAACCTTTGATGCTGAAGATAAAATATTGTTAATGTGTTCATGCCATTTTCCATCATTACTTAAAGTTAATCCCAAATGTTTGTGATGTTCTACAAATTCTAACTGCACATTATTGAAAAATAAATTTGGTTTTCGAACCTTTTTCGATGCTGATATGAATAATACTTCAGTTTTGTTTGGATTAAACGTAACTAACCATGTTTTAGCCCATTCTGACATTATGTGTAAATCATGATTTAAAATACCTTCCATATCATCTATATTTGATGTCGAAACTGAAAGCGAGCTGTCGTCAGCAAATAGTCTAGTTATGCTTAGCATATTATCAGCAATGTCATTTATATATATTAAAAAGAAAAGAGGCCCAAGAACAGAACCTTGGGGCACACCGGCTAAAGTTAATTTCGAATCTGATTTAGCAGTATTTATAAGAACTCTTTGAGCTCGATTAGAAAGATAATCTGCGATCCATAGCAACAGTTTGCCATCTATACCATGTTGTTTGAGTTTAAATAGTAGTAGCAATCTTTTACTCATGTTATGTGTTTTATCAGTACATTTCATGTTTTCATATAAAGGGAGGGTAACTCTCAAAAGATGTAACAATTTAAACAAACAATAAATGTTTTACAAACTATGGGTCAAAACAAAATACTTATCATATATCTATTCTAAAATATATTTAAAATAAGAAAATTAGTTAAGATCAAAAGTCGATACTTAGCAATTTTGTTCAGTGTATATTGTATACATGTCATAATTCAGACGGCGAATCAAATGACTGCCATGTAAAGATGATCAGTACCAAGCCTAGTTGTACATATCGTCACCGTGTTCAGGTTGAATGATTTTGTAGAAGTTATGGCCTTTTAACGAATTTAATACACAACTTTGTCCGGACCTATACTCCTGAACACCTGGCTGGATTTCAACGATTTTTAGCTCACCTCAGCACGAAGTGGTCAAGGGTGAGTTAATGTGACCACTATCGTCCGGCGTCCGGCGTCCGTAGTCCGTCGTCAACTTTTAGCTTGTTTACACGTTAGAGACCACATTTCTTGTGCAATCTTAACCAAGTTTGTATATGACCATAAGATCTCGGACGAATTCAATGGGCCAGATCGGACCAGTAACACCAGAGGTATGGCCCCTGAATTAGCAAAAAATGCTGTTTTTCATCTTGTTTACACGATAGAGGCCTCATTTCTTGAGCAATCTTAACCAAACTTGCACAGATTGTATATGACCATAAGATCTCGGACGAGTTCGATAATGGGCAAGATCGGACCAGTAACACCAGAGTTATGGACCCTGAATTAGCAAAAAATGCAGTTTTCAGCTTGTTGATAAAGGCCACATTTCTTGAGCAATCCTAACCAGGTTGTAAAACTCTTGTCCGCCCTCAGCTGGAGTACTGCTCAAGTATCTGGTCACCTCATACTGAGACTGCCATTAACCAGATCGAGGCCGTACAGCGCCGGGCAGCACGCTGGGCAAAACACGACTACAGACGGACCAGTAGTGTCACTGAGATGCTCCAGTCCCTACAGTGGAGAAGACTAGACCAAAGACGTATCGACAGTCGACTCTCACTATGTTACAAGATCACAAATGACCTGGTAGCTATCCCTCTAGAAGACTACATGGCACTGACGAACAGACAATCCCGACATTCACACTCGCTTGCTTTCAAATTAATTGACGCAACCGCTGACTACTACAAATTCTCCTTTTTCCCCAGAACAGTCTTCCACTGGAATTCATTAGCTCCTGACATCCCTATATTACCCAATATAGAACAGTTCAATTCTGCAGTCAGCAGAATTGAACATATCTCACCATAAATTCAATGTTTGTTTTTATTTTTAAACCTAACATCCAAAAACTTCAATGTTTTTCTTAAATTTCTTTTATATATATTTTTAAAATACTAACAGTCTTTGTCGGTATGACGACGCATGCCTAGGTCCCCAGCAGGGGTTTGGCATTAAAGGAAGATAGATAGATAGATAGTTGTATATGACCATACGATCTCAGACGAGTTTGATAATGGGTAAGATCGGACCAGTAACACTAGAGTTCTGAATTAACAAAAATGCAGTTTTACATGTTCTTAACACGATACAAGCCACATTTCTTGAGCAATCTTAACCAAACTTGCACAGTATTTAGGGTGTTCTTTTTTCTTTATTTTTTTATTATTATTATCTTCTTTTTTTTCTTTTTTTTTTATTCTTTTTTTGGATTTGACGAAACTTAGCAGGAAGCATTGGTATGATGTCTAGTTGTGCATATTTTTTCCGGTTCGTTGATTTTTTACGGAGTTACGGTCCATAATTCGAACAAGTTTAATAACCATAGTAAGAAAGATATCATAACCAAGGACTTTACGAAATAACAGTTAGTTTGTAAATCACGTCACCATATACATCAGGTTGTGATAGAGAGTTCTTCAATTACTTTTGTATTTTAAACATAGATATACAGGTTTTAGTTTTTCGAAGTAGGCATAACATTCTAACAGGAACCCAAATTAAACAACTACAAGTAAAAATAGGAGCAAAGTATGCGACATGGATACCGCCTTGGAACGGTCAGTGACAATAGGTTACCGTTTTGGAACGGTCAGTGACAATAGGGATGCCACATTGGAATGGTCAGTGGCAATAGGGATGCCGCATTGGAACGGTCAGTGACAATAGGGATACTGCCTTGGAACGGTCAGTGACAATAGTGGTACCACCTTGGAATGGTCAGTGACAATAGGGATACTGCCTTGGAACGGTCAGTGACAATAGTGGTACCACCTTGGAACGGTCAGTGACAATAGGGGTACCGCATTGGAACGGTCAGTGGCAATAGGGGTACCACCTTGGAACTGGATTGGTCAGTGACAATATGGATACCACCTTGGAACTGGAACGGTCAGTGGCAATAGGGATACCACCTTGGAACTGGAACGGTCAGTGACAATAGGGGTACTGTCTTGGAACGGTCAGTGGCAATAGGAATACCACCTTGGAATGGTCAGTGGCAATAGGGATACCACCTTGGAACCGGAACGGTCAGTGACAATAGGGGTACTGCCTTGGAACGGTCAGTGGCAATAGGGATACCACCTTGGAACGGCCAGTGACAATAGGGGTACCACCTTGGAACGGTCAGTGGCAATAGGAATACCACCTTGGAACTGGAACGGTCAGTGATAATAGGGGTATCACCTTGGAACGGTCAGTGACAATAGGGGTACCGCCTTATAACGGTCAGTGACAATAGGGGTACCGCCTAGGAACGGTCAATGACAATAGGGGTACCGCCTTGGAACAGTCAGTGATAATAGGGGTACCGCCCTGGAACGGTCAGTGACAATAGGGATACCGCCTTGGAACGGTCAGTGATAATAGGGGTACCGCCTTGGAACGGTCAGTGATAATAGGGGTACCACCTTGGAACGGTCAGTGGCAATAGGTGAACCACCTTGGAACGGTCAGTGATAATAGGGGTACTGCCTTGGAACGGTCAGTGATAATAGGGGTACCGCCCTGGAACGGTCAGTGGCAATAGGGGTACCGCCTTGGAACGGTAAGTTGCAATAGGGATACCACATTGGAATGGTCAGTGACAATAGGGGTAGCGCCTTGGAACGGTCAGTGGCAATAGGGGTACGCCTTGGAATGGTCAGTGGCAATAGGGGTACCACCTTGGAACGATCAGTGACAATAGGGCTACTGCCTTGGAACAGTCAGTGACAATAGGGCGGCTAGGAGTTTAAACCAGGTTCTAGGGTGCATTAAAAAGGCTGCTAGGAGTTTATCTTAAACCAGGTTCTATGGTGCATTAAAAAGCCTGCTAGGAGTTTAAACCAGGTTCTAGGGTGCATTAAAAAGGCTGCTAGGAGTTTATCTTAAACCAGGTTCTAGGGTGCATTAAAAAGCCTGCTAGGAGTTTAAACCAGGTTCTAGGGTGCATTAAAAAGGCTGCTAGGAGTTTAGTTTAAACCAGGTTCTAGGGTGCATTAAAAAGCCGGCTAGGAGTTTAGTTTAAACCAGGTTCTAGGGTGCATTAAAAAGCCGGCTAGGAGTTTAGTTTAAACCAGGTTCTACGGTGCATTAAAAAGCCTGCTAGGAGTTTAGTTTAAACCAGGTTCTAGGGTGCATTAAAAAGCCTGCTAGGAGTTTAAACCAGGTTCTAGGGTGCATTAAAAAGGCTGCTAGGAGTTTAGTTTAAACCAGGTTCTAGGGTGCATTAAAAAGGCTGCTAGGAGTTTAGTTTAAACCAGGTTCTAGGGTGCATTAAAAAGGCTGCTAGGAGTTTAGTTTAAACCAGGTTCTAGGGTGCATTAAAAAGGCTGCTAGGAGTTTAAACCAGGTTCTAGGGTGCATTAAAAAGGCTGCTAGGAGTTTAGTTTAAACCAGGTTCTAGGGTGCATTAAAAAGCCTCTAGGAGTTTAGTTTAAACCAGGTTATACGGTGCATTAAAAAGCCTCTAGGAGTTTAAACCAGGTTCTATGGTGCATTAAAGAGGCTGCTAGGAGTTAAGACCAGGTTATAGAGTGCACTAAAAAGCCTGCTAGGAGTTTAAACCCAGTTCTAGGGTGCATTTAAAAGGCTGCTAGGAGTTAAGTTTAAACAAGGTTCTAGGGTGCATTAAAAAGCCTGCTAGGAGTTTAAACCAGGTTCTAGGGTGCATTAAAAAGGTAGGTATAAAAGTAGAAAAGGAAATACAGCACTCACAGAACAGTTAACCAAAAACACGGGTACAAAACAAACGACAATGACAAAGTAACAACACCACAAACATACGGGTTGACAATAGGGGTACCTTCTTAAACGATCGGCTGCAAAAACACAGTTTAAAAAGGCAGGGTGTTTAAGCAAAATTCTAGGGTGCACCAAACCTCACTCTTACCCTATAGTCATACTTGCATACCAATAAATCGGGACAGAGTTAATAAAGAAACCCGGCCGGGATAAATCCTTTAACATGTTAAACTGGCAGAATTGAATTGAATTGGGTTTTAAGGCGCACCAACACATGACAGGTTATATGGCGCTTAACAGGCATGAACATGCCAGGCTCATCCTCCATGTACATCCTGAAAAAATATGGAAAATGGGCCTAGAACCTTCTCACCCTGAACTGCAGAGTTGCTGCAAATTATATCGTAGAAACTCCATTTATGCTGGAGCCACGTTTATTGTTTTTCTGCCACTGCTCTTTTGATGTGAGCAAGATGGCACCTGAAACAATGCAGGTATCATGATGAAGACCTTTAAGGAACATGAACAAAAAATGATCAAATGAACATGAATTTGGGGGGGATTCTACCCCTCTGCCTACCCCTCCAAAGGGATCTGCAGTGGCCCTATTCTTTGCCCAGTGACAAACGGGGCCCCCGGAAACCACACGGTGCCAAAGAATAGGTAATATGCGTAGAACAACACAAAAATGATCATGTACATATTAATATATAAAATACAAGCTTAGAAAGCCACAAAGCAAGTACTCGGTGACTTGACAGAAGCCAGAGCAATGAGAGTATAAACCATTAAGGGCACGACAAGACAAAATTTAAGACAAACATTAAACGGTACTGTCTTCTCAGGATTTAGGTAGACTTCATCATAGGGTACACAATCTGTCTGGACATCGCACAGTTAAAGAGGAAAGCATAGTGGCTCACTGTAAATGTCAACCACTAAACATATAGTGCTTTGCAAAATGATAGGGTCATAATCTTTTTGTATATTTGTTTTTAAAATGTTTAATACAGATTTTATGAAAGTGATCATGACTCGGGATCTGACGAAGTTTGTATTTAAATCACGTCTCTTTTCAAGTCGGGCTGTGATAGTCCTTGTTGCAGAATAGTTCTTACTTCTATATTTTAAAAGTAGATCAGAGTTACTATAATAACATTTTGCAAAAGGTATTTCGAAGTTTATGGTAATGGTAGCACTGATCGAGTAGCTTTTTCAGTCCTATACATGTTACGAACATTGAAGTCATCAACCCAACTACAGCTCTGGAAAAACGAATAACTTGAGAAACATAGACCTCACAAGAAGCTGCTAGGGGACCATCCCCATCTAAGTA
Source organism: Cyrtodaria siliqua (assembly GCA_037043455.1). Taxonomy (NCBI): domain Eukaryota; kingdom Metazoa; phylum Mollusca; class Bivalvia; order Adapedonta; family Hiatellidae; genus Cyrtodaria; species Cyrtodaria siliqua. The sequence goes on from JAWPHD010006436.1 coordinate 115,059, forward strand.
TCGAAATGGAAATCATCTCTCTTGTCACATATTTGGCTTATTATTACTCCAGTTTCAATAGAGATAAATCGAGAAAAGAAGCGACCGTACAGAAATATTATCTGTCCAGTTGAAATTCTAGGATTGATAATATTAACATATAAAAGAAAGGGTTGTCAGTGTTCAAAATGTCATTCAGATACCGAGAGGTGTTATTAAAGGCTTCAATGACATCTGCCTGAGTATCTGGACACGAAATCTCTTTATAGCAATACAAAAACAAATATTTGACAAGAGGTGCATAGTACCTACAAAAGGATACCAACAATGTGTCTAAATTTCGAAAACATTTTCATACCGTCAAATATTTCAACGCATATTCCTATAGATGCGTCTTGAATGTTGATGCATTGATCTTTAAAATTTGCGTGTATATCGAGATAATCCAAAGAGAGAAAATGATTACCACAAACATCTTTAGTGCCACGTTTGCCCTTTTGGCAATGGGGGACAATAATAGGCAGCAAACAATGGCACATGGAATGTGATAGTTGCAAATATTTGCACATTTTATAAGTGGATTTAAGAAATAACAACATTTTACGTTTAATCCAAAATCTTTTATTTCCAAAACTGACAATGCCTCCAAAAGTATTTAAACTACATTTTATCTAAACAGTTCTACGTATGTCTGTACAAGTTTGGCACATGTGGACTGAATTCACAGGGGCTGTCTGCTGCTCAGAGTGGAGATTATTAACCACTGGATATTATATTATTACAGCTTATTTACCATTGGATATTATATTATTAAAGCAGACTACCTATTAAAGAGTCGCTAAAGGAAAAGGCAATAAATCAACAATGGTAAGCTTCACTGTAGCCGTCCGGACTATTTTGTCCAGTTTAAGCACAAATAAAATACACTTGTGTAATAAAAAAACACAGAAAATTCAAATTGTGATAAAATGACATTGAAATCACTAAATGTAATACAATGACCTTGAGATCACAAAAGAAGATTAATGACCTTGACATTACAAAATATTTAACCTCTGCATTATAATAACGATCAAATATATGTGTACTTTTTGAAATGAACATCCAATGCTTGTCCTCAAAACTGTGCAGCAGACGCCCTCCATTGCATATTTTATTTAACAGTTAACACAATTTATTTCAAGACTAGAATATACTATAAACAACTGAGCATTTTAAGAGCATAAAGGTAAATACATATAAAAGCAACAGGTAAAACTAAAACAATTGCATAGATAAAACGTGATTCCGAGTAAAATATTGTAAAAGGTACAAAACAATACTTTCTGAAAATAAAAATAATGATGAAGGCACCTTTTTAATCTCATACATAGTAATACTGATAACATGTCTGACATACAAAAAAGATTGTTAACACATTTATTTGGGCAAGAACCTGCTGTTGAGCCAGTTTTTGAGCAATGTGTATAATTAAGCCTATTTGTAAAACACAACTACATCTATTTAACTTCTGGTTTTGGAACTCTTTCAGGAGGACTTTTTTTTCATGACAGGTTCTTATACCGTGAGCTGCTGTTCTAACTGTTAGGCAGATAAACATGAAAGATCTTGGATTGTTAACTTTGTTTTTCTCGGATGGCATTATACATTCAAATATTGCAACATGAAGTGATGAAACAGTTAATGAAAGCTCCAGTACTAGCACACCAATGAAATGATACACAAAGAACCAATGAAATGGCAAGACATGAATGAATTTCTTGGTTGGCCAATTAAATGGCTTGTTCTGGTTGATTTCCAAAGAAATTACAGCTGTGAGATTATTGACAAATCAAACGGCTTCTTGTTTAACTGTGTTACTGTATTATCCAATTACACCACAGTAGTGAGATTACTGACCAATCAAATAGTTTCTTGTTACTTTATATTATCCAATCATTTAACAGCAGTGAGATTATTTACCAATCAAATAGCTTCTCATCACTTTGAAGTTATCCAATCACATTGCAGCAGTGAAGGTATTGACCAATCAAATGGCAGTGTGTGCAACTTCTCAGACAAATCACAGATGATAAAACATTCATTCTCACATCCATACATAAAAGCTGACTTTAACAATATTCAAATGTTAACCATTTCATAGTGGGACGGCAATCTAGTGCTTTTTTCCCTGTCTAAGGCAAGCCATGAAATTGGTAAAGAAAAACTGCAACCATTCATCTTAACATTTGAACCTCCTTGAAAGCTTATGTTTATATAACAGGTCTGATCAATTACTTGATCAATCAGTTGTAACCTTGATGTTGCTTGCACAGCAAGTATTGAAGCCTTCAATTACTTACCCACTATGAAATGATTAACATTTAAATTGAAGCAATATACAATTTTTTCACAGGCCACCTATTATACAGTTGGCTACACTTATATAAAACCATGATGAAAAACAAGTGAAATATTCACATATACTTAACAATAAGGCACATTCTGGCTTGCCAATAGACACACCCTACTAATCGCATCAAGGGTCTCGTTGATAAACTGGACTAAAATGTCCAGAAATGATGTCGCAAAATGAAAACACATAAAAAAAAAATCATCTAAAAGCCGTTTGTGATATATATAAGATTTTTTAAACAAAATTCTCCTAAGTAATATTATATCAACACCATTTTAGCATATGAGCATACTTTTTTAATGATAAACTTATAAGTCCCTTAACCTCTAACCTGTTTTGCACAAACTTGGCAACGACTAACACGTGAACGGAGATTACCAGCTTTGAGAGTTTCAGATATGGGTTTTCTAAACTGTTGGTTTTGTCCAATTGTGGTGAGCCAGAAGCTGTATTTGTTGGCGAAGAAGTGACATGTTCCTCGTGCGCCGTTACACTCAATAAATGGAGTAGCACGGAAATCTTCCAAACAACTGCCCGGACTGGACAGTGACTGACCACCACCACTGGGACCAGCTCCCGTGTGCTGAAATGATAAAAAATAAGGTTATCGAGGAATTCATATCATGTAAGTATCATATTTTAACCGTTATTTTATTTTGGCAAAATAAGCGATCATTATCGATTCGTTTATTCAAAACTACAAATAAAAGTAAAGCATAAAGATAATTTATGATTCTGAGATCATCAATGAGATTATTCATATGTATATGAACAGGCCAGGAGGGGCTAGGCCTCCAATAATCTGAGCATCAAATTATGAGTTAAAATAAGCTAACAGACACACACAAGGTTATCAAATATTCAAATGTTCCCAACCCCCACCCGCTTCACCAGTATCTAAAACGATCCAGCTTCTATGCCACATCACTCCACGTGCCAATAAAACGCAGCTACCAGTACATATATACTTGATGCCAAATGGTGAACGTGTTATTTTTTTTTTAAATATCAGCGACAACATTACTTGGGACATTTAGCTAATAAATAGAAGTTTACCTAATAAGGTTAAACATATATAATACTTTGTGTATGAACAGTATGATGAATCAAAATGACAGGAGAAAATAAAAAATAAAAATTTAGCCATAAGCCGGATTTACTCCCTTTAAAGGCAGAATATGCTTATTAACACATAAACTGAAACAGCTGACGAAGCATTCGGAAGCGTTGCAACTTAAAGAATTACGCTAACAAATAAACTTAATAAAATTAAACTGTACACATTATGCCAAATATGTGTGTACTAATTAAGCTGTATCCCCAACACGCTGCGCCGACACTAAGCGCAACACAGAAAGTGTGCAGATCCAAATGGTTTATTTATAGCACAGGTAATGTTTATGTAAAAACAAGAGTTAAGTCTGCGTGCCTTTTTAACGAAGCATATGTTTTTGATCAGTTGTTTCTATTAACAGCTGGGTATATCGGGTGATTTAATGCAAATTTGATGGTAATATTATACACATATACTTGACACAAAGTCTATAATCTCCGTTAAGGTTATAAAAGCAGGTGATCACTTTAACAAGTTTCAGTACTTACCATAACAAAACTGTAGCCGATCCACTGGCCAGACCAACCAATGGGGCATTCTGGTATCTCTAGGGTCTGACTGTGTACTGCAATCACATTGGCTGGTGCATCGCACACCACACACCTACTGATGTAAGGTACAATGTCTGTCTCGCCTACAGGCATCATGGGAATGGGGTCATTTGTAGAGAGCCAATAGGATTTGTCGTTTCTGCTAGCATAATTACACACGTTGTCCGTACCACAGAAGAGGAATGGCATAGTGCTGAATCTCTGAATACAGGATCCAGCCCAACCTGAAATGCAGAAAATATCAATGAGGAAGTTCAGTGGTGATTTGTTTCCACTGATAACTCTCCCTAAACAACCAGGTCCAACCATTTGGTTCACCTCTGTTTTGATGGTTGTTTCGATATATCAGTATGCATTTCAAAACTCCATGATAGACCACTGCCAACTCTTGCTATTAAAATGTCTTCAAAAGATAAAAAATTAAAAAAACACAAAAAAAAAAAAAAGCATTTCTGAAAATACACACTATCTAATTGCAATAAAATGGTTAACAGAAAGAAGTAATTCACAGGTTCCTGCCATCCCCCATTATAATTTACAGATTCCCGCCATCTCCCATTATAATTTAATTATAATTTACAGGTTACTGCCATCTCCCACTATAATTTACAGGCTACTGCCATCTCCCATTATAATTTACAGGTTACTGCCATCTCCCATTAATTGCTCAGAAAAATATCTTGTTCCACGCCTGCAAGAAGGTGCCAAGTCACTTCCTATTACATATACACTTACTAATAGCCTTACTGCTGGGCATCAGAGACGGTCGTTTTTTAACAATTTGTGCCTTGATTCAGGCATCAACTACAGAATGTTTGACATCAAATACATGCCAAAACTTTGATCCTGTAGTCAGATTTCTTGTCAACCTCCAATATCAATTCTTTATTACTGATAATGTCCACTGGCTCATACACATTTAAACATACTGACCCGTCCGATGCATCATATGTAAGAGAGACAGACACATACATATAGATTGACACCATCTCACGCACCATATAAAAGAATAGATAGGTGTAGATATTGTGACTTACCCAGATCCTGATGGTGAGATCTCTCATTACCCTCCACATACAATAGACTGTACCCCTCCCACAGTTTGCTCATAGTGTCTGGACATTGAGGTACATAGCGCGTCTGACTGTGACGGGTCATCAAGAAACCCACTGGAGGAACATAGCCGGGCAGACCGGGTGTGCCAGAGGGTCCGGTCAATCCACGGGGACCTAAAACACAACATCATAACAATAACTGAGCTGTCATTTTTCTATTCAAAATGTGACTGGCTCCACAGATTCCTACCATGCACTGCTCGATTGCTTAATATCAAAGGGACACACAGCGGTCTTGATGCGTTTAAAATTCAGTGTCCAATTAGTTTTTCTACGTAACTTGAATATTTGCAATCATTAATAATAATTACAAGAATAGTTCAAAGCAAATTGTTCTTGAGATTATATTGCACCAATAATCTATTGAAATTTGATAGCAAAACGAAGAATACTAAAATTGCACATTTTCATTTAATTATCTGCAGGCAGTTTTAAAGTCAAAATGATACAGGATTAATAAATCTAGATGCTAATCTCAATGCTTGATATAAAACTCAAAGATTGCCATGCGTCCCTTTAAGAAGCTTTATCTGATGTAGTACTCAACATATTTGTCGGAGTTTAATCTAAAGACCTAGACATGTTGAATATTGCTAATAAGAAGCTGGCCTGTTAACACATTCAGCATTAGTCCGTAGGAAATACATTGCCTTCCAAAATTAAATTCATACTCTCATCCAATCGCAAAGTAAAGATATATCATGTGATTTCCATTCATCCAATCATATTGTTCGGATTTTTCTAATTAAATCAAATCGTCACAATGTATTTTGCAACTAGTGCTGATTAAATCCCATCCAATTTGGACTTTGGAATACATCATGTGGCTTTTATCCCTTTTCTTACCATCAAGTCCATCTTGTCCGGGTCGGCCGTTGAATCCACGTTCACCAGTATCTCCCTTATCTCCTGGGAATCCTACTGCGCCCTTCTCTCCCTGGAGCCCCGGAAGGCCAGACAGACCTAAAATTGTAATGATATAAATATACTCATTGCCAAAATAAAAATACTTATTTCCCTAATGCATCCAGTCCTTCAAAAGATATGGAACAGATACTAATGTCTAACATATATTACTGTAAATCACAGATACTAATGTCTAACATATATTACTGTAAATCACAGATACTAATGTCTAACATATATTACTGTAAATCACAGATACTAATGTCTAACATATATTACTGTAAATCACATTATTTCCGCTTGACTTTAAGATTGCGAATCACCGGGTCTCTGATTTATTCGCCCGATCATGAATTTGTGTCCAAGCATAATGTAAACATTCATATTTTCTTACTAATAATATGTTTCTTTGGTGTTTATCGTCGAATTTTGTTTATTTCATTCGGTCTTTCCTGATACTTGCATTTTACCATTAATCCTGACTATCGGAGTCCTGTTTATAGCCCGGAGGCACAATTATCCTAGTCATTATCCCGGTAATTGTTCATTGTGTCATTGTCATGTACATAAATAAATACGTTGTAATAGAGTTTGATTGAAAGCTGTTTGTGAACGATATTGTAAGTGTGTACATTACTGTGTTCACTTTTATTGAATTATATGAGTGAACTCGGAAATAAATGTGTTTGTGCTTGTTAGCCAATTATTAAAGTATAAACTTTATTTTCCATCAATTATGAATGCGCTACCCAGATATCCCTATTGTATTACAAACTACAGTATTAGATACTAAGCATAGTTGTAAAGGTTTATTGATTGTATTGACCATTATTTATAACGCCTTTCCTTTCACTGATGTTTCACAAATATAGTTACTAGTACCACTACCTAATAGTAAATAGAAAATAAAAACTAGCATTTTTGATTTGTAGGTTTGTGAATAACTCGATTTTGCACTATATCGAAAAGATTAAAGACCACTGTATATTTATGTAAAACAAACGTTCCCGTACTTCATTATCCGCGTTTCTTGGATTCGCGAATATTAATGAAAATAAAACCCTCGCGAATAATACCGGATTTACAGTATGTATCAATATTATATTATTTTAAGTTATGGCATGGGCATTAAAACATCAACAACTGTAAGCTATAAGATCTTGATGGTTGGTTTTTCCTTTATGGATGTTGAGGTATTTGCTAGTGCTGTAGTTTATAGGATTTGCTTTCTTTATAATCTAGACTGCAGAGGCTAGCATGGGCAGATTCACTGGGAGCACCCTGCATATCTGAAAATTCATGTGAAAAAGCTTTTTTTTTCTTTTTTCTTTTGGTTGTCAAAATATGTTTTTTTAATTCGAGCCTCCAGCCCCCATCTTAAATCTTGTGTCCACCCCTAGTTGGTTTTGTCAATGTCAATATGATCTACTGACCTTTTTTTTATTTACTGGAATGTATAGTCAAACCTGAATTATGAGCACTTAAGGGAGGAATAAAACTGGTCACTAAACACAGGTGGTTTCTTAATTCATAACTTTCACAGCCGGTCAACTTCCGGTAGGTTGAGATATTCAGTACGTGAAAATAAAGGGGTTTACTCATACTTTATCCTCAATCTCTATATGAAAACTGAAAATATTAGACCATGATTTAAATTAAATGTATCCATATTGGAGTTTTAAAATCAGACAACACCAAACCAAGATACGTAGATGTACATAAAAAATGAAGCTTTTAATATAATTATCACTACAAACTAGTTTTATAAAGGGCTGAAGTCAGTTGACCACCAACGATAAGCACTGAGTTTACCCCCTACCAGAATGTGTTTTTTTTTTATTTTATTGATCACTGACTGGTCAAATTATTTTGATGTCTTGTGAAAGTTATGAATACACATGTATGTATTTTAATTTAATCTCGAACTGAAACAGTGGTCTTTTGAAGCAGGTGGTCTCGTGTTTTCTTCTCATCATGTATAACGTCTAATAACTCTTTTTCTATTAAAATGTGTTTAAATGTTGTAAATATGTATGACGGAAAATACCCTTTCAATTAAGTCATTGTATACAGTTATATTGTTTGAAATCATACACACCATCTAATTGCAACACAATGATAAACACAAAGGAGATCAACTATTAGGACCGGGTTAACAACGGCTGAGTGCTGATAAGGCCAGAAGGGAGGTAATTTATACGTCACTGCTATCTCCCATTGTTGTGAAGCCTATGTCAAGCTTATCGCCAAAGCAGTTCGACCACACTCACATCAAGCAGCCTTAACTACAAACCAGGTATGAATACCATGACAACATAGTGTATAGAATTTCTGGCACTATTGCCTTACCTGATCGTCCTGGTTCACCGGAAGGTCCGGGAAGTCCATCCAGTCCTCGGAGACCATCCAAACCACGATCTCCTTTCTCTCCCTTCATCATAAAGTTCTCTGGGGGAGACCCTGCAGGACCTCTTAGTCCCTGGTCACCTTTCATACCCTCTGGACCTAGACATTGAAAAATGGAATTCAATTAAGGATAATTTGCAACAACAATGTTATCCTGTACCTCTTGGGTCAGACATACATATAATATGAGTGACAATTTCTATGGGTAAAAGTTTCAACTATCTTGGAATATAAAAACTTAAGACTACAGACAACTTATTTTTGCACAGAATGTTATAACAAATTAGGACTACAGTAACCCATTATTTTTTCAATAATTGTGATAAACCAGAGATATTCTATATGGCTAATATCCAGTAAATATCCAGTTGCCAAGAAAACACTACCTTTAGGACCAGGTGCACCATCTCGACCGGCTAGACCAGAATCTCCCTTTCCTCCATTGGGGCCGGGGCGCCCATCGAATCCTGGATCTCCCTTCATGCCAAACAAGCCTGGAATACCTGGTATACCCATGTCACCTGAAAGGTCAAAGGTTAAAAGGGTCAGGTCAAGTGCATACTTGTAATTACTAGCAGAGTTTTTATATTCACCCTCCACCACTAAAGTCCCTATCCCGCCATAAAAAGGCAAATTTTACAACAGATGTACACCATTTCTAAACCTACGGACGATGAGCTATAAATTGTATATATATTAAACTTACATATTTTGAGAATCCAAACGCTATAGACGTAGTATAGAAGGCTTTAATCAGCCAGGCTAAACCATAAATTTGAGAGCTGAATTAAGAGTCACCAACTCATAATTCAATGTAGGCATATTCAATCATGGGTTATTTAAGAACTCATGATAAAACATATACTTTTAATCAGCACATATACATTATTATATGTCCCGAATACCTGGATAGAATTTTGATAAATGATCTTGTAGTGTAATTTTGCAGTTATTTGGCGGGTTAGTTTCTTCAAGGTAGTATCATAGTAGAAGTTAAAGACAATTTACATTCACTGCAGTTTTTCTGTTGAAAAAAAAATCAGCATTTAAATTTGAACAAGCTTCATTTTTTAAGGAGGTGGAGCTATTGCATATGCATAAAAGTTTCTCAATAGAAAATAGTTTCAATGTCTGAAAATATGCTGACGGTAGTTGTCTCTCTTGCACTTTTTTATTATTTCTCAAGGCAAGGTATGACTTCGCTCATAAATGAATATTTAATCCGACTATCTGTCTATATCGGACCCAAGAGTGGTCGGATTCGGCAGATACCACTGTATATATAAATAAAGAACATGATACAAGAGTTTCGCATGGACACCTCAATATAAGAAAAAGGTCCCTTCAAAAAAACATTTAGGTAGTTTTGTTGTCAACTTAAATTACAAAAAGGGTCAGGGGCCTAGTTCACTTTTGGGGGAATGGATTTACTATTTAAAGGTCAAATTATACAACAAATCTAAGCCTGAAACTAAGACTGTTTATTAGAAGCGCGATACTACTGAAAATCTGTTATAAATATTGACTTGTGCCGAATACCCTTTTGATTTAGTCCAAAAATTATGATGATCGTTAAACTCTGACCTTTCGCTCCTGATAATCCGGGCAGACCGTCCTCCCCTGGGCCTCCGGGCATGCCAACATTTCCACGCTCTCCTTTCTGACCTGGGGCACCAGGTAAGCCATCTTGACCACCGGGACCTCTTGGACCAGGCTCGCCTGCAAATGTGATCACAAAAATTTGGAAAAGATTGCAAACTTAAATTATGGCTGGGAAGATATGAATGTTTTTAAATTGTACTCTAGTAGCATGATTAATATCAACATAACCATGGAAACAAAGTAACTTTGCCATATTGTGCATTGTGAAGACTTGGCAAATTCATTCTGTATTTGAACTTATTTTTTTCTGTTTTAAAGTTCTTGTTGTTTCAGACACATGTAAATGATTTGAAGATTTTAATGTTGAATAGCATTATATTACCATGTCATCATGTTCAACAAATATTTAAGATAATTAAACCTTATCTGTTATCCCCATAAAGTTTATCAGGGCTGCCAAATTTTAATGTAAAAATCCTCAATTTTAATTGTTATAGATTTATAGCATGTGAAGGAAGTCTTTCAATGGGAATTTCAGCATGCAATAAATTAATAATTGTAACTTCCTGCAGTGAATCAATATAAATTCAGCTGTTAATTTTAATTGAATTTTTAGATTCAGCTAAAATGTACAGCTAAATTTGTATTGATCTTTAAGATCTGAATCCAGTATCAGGAGAAGCCCTGAAAATTCCTGTGATTCCAGACTTTATCCTCAGATAGGGTCACACATACCGTTTCTGCCGTTAAATCCGGACTCTCCCTTTTGTCCTGGTAATCCTACTCCTGCTGGGCCGGCGTCTCCCTTCAAACCTGAGAGACCATCACGTCCAATATAACCTGTAGCAATAAAGTCCAGTGTGAAGTGTGGTAACAAATTTCAATATATCCTTTACTTAGGAGACCACGAGCAAGCCCAGTTTCTTGTAACAAGCCGATACAAAATGGTCAAGATAAAGACATGAAATATATATATTTCTTATAAATCCTCCATTCTATACTTATTGTAAATCAAGAATATGTTTTCCGAACATTAGTCACTACTATAAATACACTACCATATAGGATCCGTACTGTTAATGTCTTGTATTGCTTACGCCTAACATTTTACACATATAAACTAAATAACACAACTTAATATTCACCACATACCATCTGGATTTAAGTTTGTTGAGAGGAAAAAACTGGGCTAGATATAGGTTGGAAACAGTTCTAATTGTTCTGTAAGTGCTAGATAATATCAGACACATCTGGGAAAGTTGCTTGGAAGCTTACAAATCTTGCATGAGATAAGACTTTAAAAATAAAGCAAATGAAAACAATATGAAGACAAAAAAAGTGTTTTAACTTGACGACCAGGTCGACCAAATGATGTTATGCATTGCAGTCAGTGTTAACCCTTAACCCGCTAAGCACTACTATAATAGCCTTTGTGTCCATTGTAAACCCAGATCAGCCTGCGAGTAACTCGCAAGCTGATCAGGGTTTACAATGTCCAGCTGCTGATCAGTCATTTCCCAAAACACCCCTTTGTCGCATAAATGGAATGCTCTAAATTCAAAGAAAGAATAGTCCATTATATATATGTAGGGGGTTAAATCTATATACTTCAAATTACCAACCTGCGTCTCCCTTCTCGCCTCTGAGCCCATCTAGACCAGGCAAACCAGGTTCACCAAATGAACCCTTAATACCCACACTGGCTCTTCCAGGCTCTCCCTTTCGACCTGCTGTTCCACCGATACCTGCAGAACAAAACCAATGTTATATAAGACACACATACAGTACCACAGAACACAAACATTTCTATCGGGTATTTATAGACATTTCTGATGAAAAGAAAGTGATTTTTCCCAGTTGAAGTGTCTTCCCACTAGACAGATGAGGGTCTCCCAGGGGTTTTGGGGAACATGGGAACATGTCCATTTATTTTTGGGGAACAAGGGAACATTTTCTATTATTGGTAATATTTTTGGGGAACACTGGAAAGCAATAGATCAGGGTCTTCCACAGAAATTATTTAAGGGATAGGGGAAATTAAATTTGAATGTCTTGAGGTGGGTGTGCGAGGGAGGTATCCTTCGGGTGACCAGTATTTTTACGGATCATGTTTGTTTAGATGCAATTTGAAGTATATTTCAACTGTAAATGAAAGGATTTTTAAGAAGGATAGACTACAAGGAGCTATTTATAGACAAGTATAATGCAATTTGGAGGTTATTGGTGTTTTTAAGGGATAGGGCATAGAGATCAAAGGATAGGGGGTTAGTCAAGGAGTAGGGAGAAATTAGATTTATAGAATTAAGGGATAGCGGGAATATAATCTTAAATGGTCTTTGGACGACCCTGTCTCAATGGCATGACTGTCATCTTTTTTCTTGATTTGTTTTTTATGGTAAGCATCCCAGGCTATGTTTCATAATGACTGTACTGTGTGCTGTGACAGATCATAAAACCTCACAGATACATTATATCATAAAACTGATTGACAATTTATTAAACAATTTGCAAAAACCTAAACAAGGTTTCTTGTTGTCGGGGAAAACATAGTAAGCTCTCATGTAAGATATTCTATTTATACAAGTCAATATTGGACTTAAATGCCCCAACTTTTTAACTTAATTGTAATATACTAGAATTTGTCTATGATAGTTAAAGAGATATACAAAATTACAACTCATCCAGCCAAGAATTGAATTGGGATTTAACGGTGCATGAACACAAGGAGGGTTATATGGTGCCAAACAGGAATGAACATGCCAGGCTCATCCTACATTTATATTGGAATAAAATATGGAGAATAGGCTGAGAACATTTTAACTCATGTAGAACTGCGGAGTTGCTATATATTCCATGGTAAGACTAATTAATCCTACCTCTATCACCCTTCTCTCCATTCAATCCAGGTAGACCGTTACGACCGGATAATCCAGGCCCTCCCTTCTCCCCCTCACGACCGGGTTCTCCTGGGAATCCTGCCTCTCCCTTCCTACCCTGTAGACCTGGCAAGCCTGGTAAGCCAGTCTCTCCCTTCATGCCAGGCAAACCGTTCTGACCTGCCAAAATAGAATATTATATACACTGGTAAATTTTATACCGAAAAACATGTAATTCATTTTTTAAATTTGGCATTTATTTATGTTGACAGTCAAACTCAAATCATTTTCCCCAGATGGCATATCAAACAATCAAGGTAAACAGCAGGTTCAACAAGTGCTTTCTAACAATGCAACAGATTTAAATGTTGTTTTTGAGTAAATCATCTTTCTCTGCAATGTTTATTATTTGACATGTTTTGAATTCACAGGTACAAAAAAACAACAGAACAGAATGAATGAATGGTGTTTTATGGTGTTTATAGGTCATATTGTGCGCAAATAAAAAAACTAGAAATGTGTCCTTAGGACACGGATGCCCCCAGTATAAGTTAATAGAACTATGAATTCGCCAAAAAAATGATACGGTACAAATGGGAGAAGCCGTGGTGAATGGATAAAATAATAGATATACAATGCAACTATATGTGTTCAATGTCAGTATATGCAACAATAAATTTGTATATGAAAAGTATTTACATATATAAGATAACTCACTGTCCCATCATATTTCAGAGCACTATCACCATCACATTTGAGGTGAACCAGTGAATGGTCAGAGAAATATGTAGGAAAACACTGGCAATTGGCTTATCATCCCGCTTTGTGTGGAAGGCTAGGTCTGATGTGGAGCCACTGATATGGGTAGGGCCCTGCACCAGTTGTATATATGAATTCAAAACATGGACCGTTTCAAAAGTTATTGAGCAGAAAAGGGGCCATAACTCCTTCAGAAATTGACCGATGTTGACCTAAATCGAACTTGGCCTGTATTTTATAATTACATAGCTACACACCAAATATTAATTACAAACATGGACCCTTTCAAAAGTTATTGAGCGTAAACCAATTTGTTGCAGAAAATCAAGTCGATAAAGGGGTCACAACTCCTGCATAAAATTAGCAACGTTGACCGAAATCGAACTTGACCAGTATTTTATAATTACACAGCTACACACCAAATATTAATTACAAACATGGACCCTTTAAAAAGTTATTGAGCAGAAACCAATTTGTTGCAGAAAACTAAGTCGAAAAGGGGACACAACTCCTGCATAAAATGAGCAACGTTGACCGAAATCGAACTTGACCAGTATTTTATAATTACATAGCAGACTCCAAATATTAATTACCAAATGGACCCTTTCAAAAGTTACTGAGCGGAAACCAATTTGTTGCAGAAAACTAGGTCGAAAAGGGGCCACAACTCCTGCATAAAATGAGCAACGTTGACCGAAATCGAACTTGACCTGTATTTTATAATTACACAGCTACACACCAAATATTAATTACAAACATGAACCCTTTCAAAAGTTATTGAGCGGAAACCAATTTGGATGGGACGGACGGAAGGGACGGACGGACAGGGGTAACACTTAATGACCCTTTCGGCATTCTCGAATGCCGGGGGGCATAAAAAGAAATCCACCTCCCCACATCCATTATTCAAACATCTACAATAATATAATGTTTTTAGCCAAATTTGTAACAATTTGTCCATACCTGGCTGACCCTCAGGACCTGGAAATCCCTGAACTCCCTTCTGTCCATCAATACCAGGAAGTCCGTGGCGGCCGGAGACTCCAGACTCACCCTTGGCACCAGCTAAACCATCTAATCCGGGTAATCCATCTTCACCTAGCTGTCCGGGCTCACCAGGGCGACCCGGCAATCCAGAGTTTCCTGAAGCATGAATATGTTTTCATTTTAATAACATTTTTACCATTTTTATAACATAAATGCTAGACAGACTACATCGGTTTCTTTTTTTAACACTTCAATGTTTCTTATTCTTATATGCGCAATACATCAAAAAAAGGATTTACTGCAAAACTGAAGAAAATGAAGGTACGATAAACATCCAATTTGTTTAAATTAACAGCAACAAGAAGATTTTACCTTGTCTAGAAATAAGAAATAAACCCTTAATAAGTTAAAACACAAAGAAATAGAAACTGTGATAATGAGTTTGTGCTAAAGTACCTTTCATTCCTGGTAACCCATCAAGTCCATTCAGTCCTGGTTGTCCTGGTAACCCATCATTGCCCTGAAAACAGAACAACACATCAGTACAGAAACTTTTTACAGAAATTAGCAAATCCATTCCATCACAGGTAAGTAATTATTCTTCCATTCTTACACATTTCTTTTCTTCGAATAGCTGCTTGGGGCATATGTATGCAGTCTAAACAATATACTTCATCTGGTTTATTTCATCTCCTTGAACATATCTACACAATTAAACTTAAAATCCACCACAGATAATTTAATAAACTTTTATTGTAAGTTTATATAGCAATGGATTATCAAAGAGTTGACAATAGGGGTTATTCTAAGGCTTATTGTAGGGGTTAATCTAGGGGTTACTGTAGGGGTTACTGTAGGTTTATCAATACATAAAATCTCTTATCAGTCTGCTGCATGGTTTCTTTGGGCTTCCTGGTATTGAGACAGTCACACAAATGTTTCTTTCAATCAAGTAACTTTTGTATGGTGGAGTAATGCAATCCGAGGCTTCAGATAAAGGCAAGGTCATTTATCAATGGAGTGAGAATCTGGATCAAGTGCTTGATGGTAGGACTCAGTGTAGATTATCTACAGATTATCACCAGATTATCTCCAGATTTGTAGGCGAGATGATACAGCTACATATGCAGATTATATGTCGTGTAATTTTACCTAAGGGAAAGAAGACCTCAAATAAATATGTTTTAATTAGTATGTGAACAATTTAACTGAATGATTACTGTTTTAAGTCATTTGGAGAAGAATTAAGTGAAATACGTTGCAGTTGGTACTATTTTATACTATTATAACAGTTTTAATGACCCTTGTGCACCTAAACAAAGACAATATCAAATGCTTGTTAAAAGATGGGAAATAAAGGGTCCAGATCACTTATTTCTTTAGCTGTCAACTCTCTCTCCTCGCCCGTAACCTAAGACCGTACAATGGTATGAAGTTACAACATTGTTGTGTTGAATCCTCAAATGACTACCAGAAGAGATTAAGTATGATAATCGTTTATTTCCTCACCTGTTCTCCCTTCATGCCTGGGAAGCCTGCCACACCAGAAATACCCTTGGGTCCAGCTGGTCCATTTAGCCCTGGGAAGCCATCACGCCCGGGCTCACCTGAAACACCACGGTCACCCGGCAAGCCAACACCATTCAGACCTTGTTCTCCCTTCATACCTGGCAGACCTGGAGTACCTGTAACAGAATTTATTTCAGTGGAGATTTTTATAAAGCAGTAATTTGGGAAATATTGGCAAATAAATAGTACATCCTCGTAATTCAGCAAACTACTATACAAGCAGAATCAAGAGAAAAATTACTACTTTGTTGACATACACGGCACTGTCTATAAGCATTGCACATAGAGATTTTTTTTTTTTTTTTTAGATATTTCTACCTTACTGTATCAACTGAAATTTGGCAGAACTGTTCTTGAAAGTATGAAGATTTAATCAGTAATATACAAAATCAATTTAATACTTAACAAGAAATGTCACTGTAAGTGACAAATCCCCGCAGTGGTTTTGACCTCTAAGTGTGACCTTGACCTTGGACCTGGATTTTGCATGTGACATGTCGCCTTGTTGTGGTGAGCACTTGTGACAAGTTATTTGAAAATCCGTTCAGGAATGTCGAAGTTATTGACCGAACACGATTATACGGACGGACTGGTGTGACTACTATATGCCGCCCTTTGCGAATAAAAAAATGCTACATGTATATCTTAAAAATATATTTTGTTGTCTGCTACAAAATTCAGATTTACTCCAAGTGCTTTTAGCCAATCACAGCACAGTAGAGATAAGAAATTGTATATTTCTGCCGAGTTACCACTGATAACAGCATGAAAAATCTATAATTGACGACCACCTGGATATTGCTAGAAGTGAACCCCAGCCTTTAAGTTCTTTCTATTTTACTTACCATCCAGACCTCTAGGTCCATCGAGTCCATTCAATCCGGGTTGACCGGTCTCTCCCTTCATTCCAGGCAGTCCTGGCTCGCCTGGGCGTCCATCTAAACCGGGCAAGCCCTGAACACCAGGTTCACCGCTCAGACCTATTAAAATGTATGTGATAAATTTATAGCATTATTTAAAAGTTTCAACACTGTTCTAGTGCCAAAATATATTTAATAAATAATAAAAAGTGTGTGTGTTTTTGTGCAACCGCTTATATATATATGGACAGTTGCACTAAGAGTAGGAAAGAAATATCCTCTTTAAAAAAAATAAAAAAATATAGGACTTAAATCTAAAACAATATTTTCTAAGTGAGGCCTAAAAAAGAAGGTTTGTTTCCTGTTACCCGACAACCGTGATTTTTACCCCCCCACTCCCCCCTTCCCCGACCGTATTTTTTTATAACGGTGTTTTTTATTTATAGCGGTAAAAAAATCGATTGTGACGATGACAACGCAAATTAATTATTATACCAGTCAGGTCGCTTAGCAACGATTGTTTCCATTTTCGATTTTTTGGCATTGAAAGTTGGCGATTTGAAGTTCGCTGTTCTCATCAGAATCACAAATTAGAAGTCAAAAACATACATAAATCTCAAAATAATTGTTTTAATTTACTTGTCGCGAAGAAATAAATTCAAAATCGATTGAATACTGTGTTATACAAACGTTTTACCTGCAACCCACATTCGCGGATTACACAAAATGTCCACCATTTGCATTCAATATTATCATGTTGTTTTATTTCACAGCATATTTCCCTAGCCATAAGCTTGATTCTTACAAATATTATGTTTGTTTGAAATTTCGAAGGCTAAATATTATTTTTAAAACGAAGATAGATGATGGATGTTCTACGATTCGGAAGATTACAATGGATTATATGTACAAACAATTATATCAATTTTGGAAGGAATTGAATTGGGTTTTAAGGCGCACCAACACATGAAAAGGTTATATGGCGCCTAACAGGCATGAACATGCCAGGCTCATCCTCCATGTACATCGAGATAAATATGGAGAACGGACCTAGAACCGTCTCATCCTGAACTGCAGAGTTGCTGCAAATTCTATCGTAGAAACTCCATTTACGCTGGAGCCACGTTTATTGTTTTTCTGCCACTGCTCTTTTGATGTGAGCGAGATAGCACCTGAAACAACGCAGGGATCATGATGAAGACCTTTAATGAACATGAACAAAAAATTATAAAATGAACATGAATTTTGGAAGGTGTTTCCCCGGAATACATATCACGTGATACCTCAATTTTTAAACTCCAATCAAAATTGAGCGCACTAATGAGAAGCTGATCGACCTATTGCGAACAGCGCGTGTTGTTTACATAAGCTACTGTACACTGCAATGCACTCAACAACTACACATAAGACGATTTGGGGTAGGAATTTGGGAGTTTCCCGGAATCCGTAATATTAATGACGACAGAGTACCTGTATCTGCAGCTCCCTATGTGTACCAAAGAAACACAACAAACAATAGACTTGTTTTATGCAACTTTAATTCTGACAGTGCTGTTATATATAATTTGAAACACACTGGTATTGAGGTCTTACAACAAAAAAATAATAAAAATAAAACGACCGACCGACCCCCGTTTTTTTGGGCATGTAAAGGGAAACATCACTATTTTTTTGTTTTAGGTCTAACTAGGATTACAATACTATCAAAGGAAACTGATAAATATGTATAACACGCCAATATTATTTTAGCAAAAAAATCCTCACAAAAGTAAGATATTGGTATAAAACTGCATTCTTTTTGATGCTACAGTCATTTGTAAACGAAGTCGGTGATAAAAAATAAAGCACATACTTTTAAAGGTTATCGAAAATTGTCCTCAATGAAAAGGGAGATAATGTTAAAATTATGAATTTTTTCAATATTTTTGTTTGAGAATAACCATGTTTTCTGAACACATTTTAGCGTACAATGACAGAATGGGAAATTCTTGTCAATGCCAAACCTTAAATTTGGTCAAAGCAATATGTTTTTATAACGAAATAATTTATTTTTTATTATAAGGGAGGTAATTCAAATCACATCTCCTTACGTAGCATTTCTAAAAGCTTCAAACAATTATATCAATGTTCATATGTTTAGTCTATGTCCCTAAAAAGTTGTGCTGAACTTTTTTTGTTCAGTATAGTTCCATACCTGGTCGTCCCTGAAGTCCGGGTTCTCCATTCACTCCTGGGAAACCTCGCTCTCCCTTTCCACCCTTCATTCCTGGCAGGCCGGGTAGTCCATCACGTCCAGGCTCTCCGGGGAACCCTACTACACCAGAATCTCCCTTGGGCCCTACAATATATGAGCATTTGTCATGAGCTTTCCATCATTTTTAAATTCTTCTAAGAGTACTACATTAATTTTGGATAAAATTATATTAATGAAACATTGTGTTCTTTGCAATATCCCATGGCTAAGATTTTGTACTGAGAATGTTTACATGCTTCATGATGGTTACGCTGAAGATCATTATTATATCAAGTATTAACATTTTATTTATTTTACTCTTCCTACAATTAACTACTAAAGGAATTCATTCACCTTAACCTAATGAACCCAAATCCCACCATCAATTATCCCACCATCTTAATTGATGGTACGCCAGTCCCACCCACCTGGCAGTCCTGAAAGCCCGTCCTGTCCATCGGGTCCCCGTGGTCCTACTTGTCCATCGAGTCCAGGGAGACCACCTCTCCCTGGCAGTCCAGATTCACCCTTCAGTCCTCTAGCCCCTGATAATCCAGGCACACCGGGCTGTCCAGGCTCTCCCTTGTATCCAGCACCACCTATAACAGGAAACAAAACATCTAAACTTTGGACCAACTGTTTCTTTGTAGCAGCACTACTCATATTTGTAGTTTTAAAGGCAGAATATGTTGATTACAACATAAAATAAAATGACTGACAAAGTAGAATTCAGAACACTTACAACTTAGGGAATTATGCAAGCCAATTAATAGAATTGTATTTGGTTGACCAATAGAAAATACAGACTTGTTCATTTTTGCTCAATTCCAACAAATCTAGACCACTTACCGGGGATACCGGGTAATCCGGGCTCACCGGACACTCCTGGCAATCCACGTGGACCCTCTGGTCCCGCCTCTCCCTTCTGTCCATCACGACCGTCCAATCCTGGAAGACCACCATTTCCAGATTCTCCCTTCATACCGGGCAGACCATTCAATCCATTAGTACCTGAAATCATCACGAAAAAACTTTAATTGCAAGCATTATCATTTGCTCATTTTTTTCAGGTTTTATTTTATTTTATGGTCATGATGGTGAATTGAATTGAATTGGGGTTTTAAGGCGCACCAACAAATGAAAAGGTTATATGGTGCCTAAAAGGCATGAACATGCCAGGCTCATCTTCCATGTACATCGAGATAAAATATGGAAAATGGGCCTAGAACCTTCTCACCCTGAACTGCAGAGTTGCTGCAAATTCTATCGTAGAAACTCAATTTAAGCTGGAGCCACGTTATTGTTTTTCTGCCACTGCTCTTTTGATGCGAGCGAGATAGCACCTGAATCAATGCAAGGATCATGATGAAGACCTTTAATGAACATGAACAAAAAATGATAAAATGAACATGAATTTGGGGGGATTCTACCCCTCTGCCTACCCCTCCAAAGGGATCTGCAGTAGCCCTATTCTTTGCCCCGTGACCAAACAGGGGCACCCGGGAACCACACGGGGCCATGATGGTGAACAACCAAATACTTTATATAAAGGTTACATGACTGTATTGAATTTAACTTTACTTAGAAAACAAGATATAGAATACAAAAATGTATTATTGTTCCGGGTGCTTTTTTCAGCCGAAGGTTTTTTAGACTTTAAAGACAAAATTCAACTTAAGTACCCAAATAAAATGTATGTAATTTAAATAGACAATTTTTAGTGGTAAATGAAAATACCTTACTTTTCAAAAAATTGTTGAAAAAATAATAATTCCAGATGCAAAAGTTGTTTTTGATAGGTCATTTTGAATGCAAAATGCTACTGCATCAAAAACCTGATTTTTTTCCTTCAAAATTTATATCCAAAAATGATTTCAATGTGTTGGATAAATGTAAATTAAAACACGCTGAAAACTGTGTAGTAAAATATTATTTATGGTTAAGTGAAGTTATTTTTTGCTGTCCCATCAACGATTGATTGATTGATTGATTGAATTGGATTTTATAGTCACACTAACAGCTGAGGTCATATGGTGACTTTCCAGCTTCCACTGGTGGAGAAAGACCCGTCCCATCAACGAGGAATTTACATAGTAAAAGACCCACCAAAATAACATTTTGGCTGTAAAATATTCATTTCTCAACCAATTTTGAAAACTAAGGTATTTTTTATTTACCTCTGAAAAGTTCAGTTCTAATGATATGTAATTTATTAACCCATAGTTAAAATTGCTCAAGTTAATGCTGAAAAAGCTTTGGCTGAAACAAACGACTCAAACAATAATCTTTTTGCATGAAACGTTTATATAACTTTTGCATAAGGCATAAAATAAAAAGAACCATAGTTGGTTTATTGTGAACATGATTTCTTCTCAAAGGGAGAAAACTCAAACATTTTTACTTGTGCTATATGCTTGTGAAAATGTTCAGATATCTCACTCCTCAAGGACACAATATACAATTATGGACTTTTGATAAGGTCCCTTCTTGGTCGTTTACTTGCCCCATAGACTCATGTATAGACTGAATATAAGACCATAATTATTATATGGAAAGGAATAGAATACTTTTATTTGGAAAGCCAAAATAACAAAGGTGTCTTCCATACATGGATTAGATTTTAAATTCATATAACAAAGTAATATGTGTACTATGAAAATAAACAAAACTATGTTATACAGAATAATATCTGATTATCAAGAATAATGGCATAAAGCAGATCCTTTATTGGAACAAAGTGTCAACATAAACGATCAAATTCCTGACAATATGAAGCAAAACATAGTGTTAACTGTACAGAAATTTTGAATTTTGCAATAGTATATTGGTCGTTTAATGTTCGCAAATTTTGTTTAATGGCTATGTTTTAACGACGCCGTTAAACACAGACTGTGAACATTAAATGACCGATATACCATATCAAAATTTCAATACTACATGGTTAACCCATTTCTATGGTTACCCGTTTCTATGGTTACCGTTTCTAAGGCATTTAATTGTTTTTGACCGTTTTAGTCCCAAACATATTGAAATAAAACGAAATGACGTCAAGTTTTTGACAGTTGAACATCACATGACTGGATTTGTGATGAGTTATACACTAGTTAAGAGTCATGTTTGAATGTCAACCAGTTGCAGGATTTTTGGCAAGTGGGTTAGAAACACTCACTGATCATTTTAACATGATTTTTTAAATTGTAATTACTCATCAAATGTTTGGCCTGATGACGGAACCAATTGGAGAAAAGAATTTTACACTTTTATAATATATAAAATTATTCAACTGCTGGGTTGGATTACAGGGAAATACTTGTCGACATGTAGTTCTTTTTATAAAAGAGCATCAGCAAGTAAGTGAAATAATGAAACATATCCACCATTAACGGAAAGATTTTCTTACAATTGTTAAATAATCTGGTTATTATATTTTAAATTAGTTACGTGTACGATTTTAACCGAAATGTTTTCCTTTGTTGAATATTCTCAGCAAAAGACAGATGTCCTCAAAAGTTCACTGAAGTCATGACTCAATATCACAATTTTTATTTGTGTTCTGAGTTAGTTAACAATACAATTATAAATTTTCTTTCACTGAGAAATTCTAATCGTTCACTCATAGAAATGTGATAAAATCTGTAATTCACTCCAAAACAACATATTATATCTTATTTTTCTTTTCTGTACTCTACTCATTCATGGTATTTACCCTAAGTTCCCTTCATTCATGGCATTTACTCACTTTAAGTTACCTTCATTCATGGCATTTACTCACCCCTAGTTCCCTTTATTCAGGGCATTTATTCAGTCCTACATGTTTCCTTCTGTCATGGCATTTACTCACTCCTAGTTCACTTCATTCATGGAATATACTCACCCCTAGTTCCCTTCATTCATGGAATTTACTGACCCCTAGGTCCCTTCATTCATGGTATTTACTCACCCCTAGGTCCCTTCATTCATGGTATTTACTCAACCCTAGGTCCCTTCATTCATGGAATTTACTCACCCCTAGTTCCCTTCATTCATGGAATTTACTCACCCCTAGGTCCCTTCATTCATGGAATTTACTCACCCCTAGGTCCATTCATTCATGGAATTTACTCACCCCTAGGTCCCTTCATTCATGGAATTTACTCACCCCTAGGTCCCTTCATTCATGGAATTTACTCACCCCTAGGTCCCTTCATTCAAGGAATTTACTCAACCCTAGGCCCCTTCATTCATGGAATTTACTCACCCCTAGTTCCCTTCATTCATGGAATTTACTCACCCTTAGGTCCCTTCATTCATGGTATTTACTCAACCCTAGGTCCCTTCATTCATGGTATTTACTCAACCCTAGGTCCCTTCATTCATGTAATTTACTCACCCCTAGTTCCCTTCATTCATGGTATTTACTCAACCCTAGGTCCCTTCATTCATGGAATTTACTCACCCTTAGGTCCCTTCATTCATGTAATTTACTCACCCCTAGGTCCCTTCATTCATGGAATTTACTCACCCCTAGGTCCCTTCATTCATGGAATTTACTCACCCCTAGGTCCCTTCATTCAAGGAATTTACTCAACCCTAGGCCCATTCATTCATGGTTTTTACTCAGCCCGAGTTCTCTTCATTCATGGCATTTACTCACCCCTAGTTCCCTTTATTCATGGCATTTACTTACCCCTAGGTCCCTTCATTCAAGGAATTTACTCACCCCTAGGTCCCTTCATTCAAGGAATTTACTCAACCCTAGGCCCATTCATTCATGGTTTTTACTCAGCCCGAGTTCTCTTCATTCATGGCATTTACTCACCCCTAGTTCCCTTTATTCATGGCATTTACTTACCCCTAGCTCCCTTCATTCATGGAATTTACTCACCCCTAGGTCCCTTCATTCATGGAATTTACTTACCCCTAGCTCCCTTCATTCATGGAATTTACTCACCCCTAGGTCCCTTCATTCATGGAATTTACTCACCCCTAGGTCCCTTCATTCATGGAATTTACTCACCCCTAGGTCCCTTCATTCATGGAATTTACTCAACCCTAGGCCCCTTCATTCATGGTATTTACTCAGCCCGGAGTTCTCTTCATTCATGGCATTTACTCACCCCTAGTTCCCTTTATTCATGGCATTTACTTACCCCTAGCTCCCTTCATGCCGGAAAGACCTGAGACTCCTGGCTCACCATCCAAACCTTGACTTCCTTTGGGTCCCACAACAGCGTTTCCTGGGATACCAGGCTCCCCCTTGCCTCCTGGAAAAATTAACCAATGAAAATGTCAGTATTATGGCTGGTAGACAATACGATTTAATTATTTCTATGTTTCCCTATTGTATATTAAAGTTTTCAGTATGTATGCATGTTATTTATCCAGTTAGCATGGAAACGTAATGAATTGGAAGATCAGATACATTTCATTAATTAGATTTGTTTGTTGTTTTTTTCTTTAATTACTATCAATCAGAAAGCAGGTGTTGATCACTGGACACTTTAAAACATTCGAGAATAGTAATTTTCATAATCATAAGCAACAGTCTTAAAGGGATAAGCAGCAATCTTCGGGTATTGAGTTCCTTGATTTCGTTATTCAGTGTCAGTTTACTTTGAAGCTACTTGAAAAAATATTCGTTATAAATTGGAATTTATATTATTCTACAAATTAAATAATGACTTATACTCTATATAAGTAATAAGCATCCATTTTTCTTTTTGGAAATTATTAAGTATGATATTCATACATTAAAATTGAATAAAAAATCGAGCCTGTTGATGCAAGTTTTTAAATGAATACAGATTAATGTATTTTCCTTTTATATCTGAACATTTTGAAAAGTATTCAAAGAATCTGGTTTCTATCATATTTCTATAAAATATTTCCTTTAAAAAAGTAATTTCAAAAAATAAAATTACCTTCAAATCCAGGTAGACCAGGTAATCCAGCTGTTCCCTTGATCCCATCATATCCTGGTAACCCATTAGCACCAGAACTGCCCTTGTCACCGCGGGAGCCTGTCAAACCTGTAATAAGACATATAATAATGGTACTACTTAAATAATGCCAATACAACTCTTAAATTCCATATAGTATACCTCATTACAGTGACAATTTTCCACCAGGTAAAACCGGATTCTTCTCTATCAAAGAAAACATTCATAATCCCCCACCCCCAACCCTTTCCACACTACCCGAAGTTTCACGAAGATATTTCAATCAATTATAATAGTTCAACCCAACACTGTTATTACATATAAATAAAGAAAAAGATACGACAGTGTTGCATTGAAACTTCTCTTGTTTAATTAAGATTTTGTTCACAATTGCCTGACTTGCATCAGGTTAATCTACCTTGAGGCCCTGCAAGGCCCTAAAATGCTAAAAATACAAAATTTACAAAATATCTGTACATCATTTGTGAAATTGGGCAGATTAGTAACATTAAAATAGATTTTCTAAATTACCTCTGGGTCCGGGCTGACCAGGTATACCATCCAGTCCTCTATCTCCGGGCCGTCCTGATAGCCCGTCTAAACCTGATAAACCAGGCTGGCCGGCATCGCCCTTCAAACCATTGGCTCCATCACGACCTGGTAGACCTGGAGGTCCTGCAGGGCCATACTCCCCTCTTTCACCCTTGACAGAACCCAAAAATCTGGTCTCTCCTGAAAAATAATGAACAATTATTTTAAATTAAATCAAACCTGTGTTTGTGTTCCGGACAGTTAAACCTTAAGGCAACCACCCTTAAACCCCAGCGTTAGGTAGAACCTACCTTCATTATGTATACACTGTAGCCAGTTAATATTTCGTCTGCTTCAAGATAAAGGTTTCAGCACTCTGACCAATCACTGATCTTATTTTTACAGGTACAGCTATTAATAGATGCACCAAATTCAAATTTGACAGTTAGGAATAAATGTTTTGTTCTCTAGAAAGTATGGAAAATAAATACATTATATTCATATTTTGATATATCTGCATAGAGTAATGTTTGATGTATTTACATGCCAAATTTTATGGTTTAAAAATGCTTTATTATTTAGAAATTTGTGATTAAACCTCTGAGCAGCACAATCCATGAAATGATCCGAAAAGTTTCTCTGGGGCCATTTTAAGTTTTTTATACTCAACCCTGGCCTTTAACAAGACAGTTTTCAGTTTTTATTCACATGTAGGTAAATTTCTTAATAAAGAACCAATACTACAATAATTTTACATTCATTTCAATCAGCTTTTCATTTTCTCATAAAGAACACTGCACGAGACATTAAAGGGACACCTTGAAGTATTTATTTAAAATTAGCACCTAGAATTATTAATAATAAATATTATTATAACTAAATTTCTTCAAAAACATTTACCTGGAATACCCTTATCTCCCTTCATTCCCTGTAACCCAGGCAAACCGGGTTGGCCGGGCTCTCCGCGCTCTCCTGGTAACCCTGGCATACCAAACCCAGGCTCTCCCTTGCCACCAAACAATCCAGGTTCACCCTTTTCTCCGGGACGACCAGACAAACCATCATATCCTGGACCACCCTGTTTTCATAAAAAAAACACTGATATACATTTCTTTAAACAAACACGATTCTCTATTGTTCTAAGCAGCCAATCAGAATTATATGATACAATCACGTGACACATCAAATGAATCGGCCTTAAAATCAAACTGACTGTTCACCGGGGTATCAGCACAGGATAATAGCTTTTTTTGTGGAATTTCTTAAGTCAATGTATGACGTATATCTATATAAGTATTTGTTAATGGATTTGTTTCATCTTTGACATTGAATGTTTTTGTTTAAAACTTTTAAAGATTCTTTCATGCAAGTCATTTTTTTCTAAAAAAGCCTATACATAAGAGGGATGCACTAGATGTATGTACCCATCTGTCCCACCCACCATTTTTTTCTGAGCAAGATATTGTGAGTTTCTACATGTATTTATCCCATAAACCCCATTCAAGTTGATGATACAACTGAAAGTTTCTCTGTGATGTCAGTTTACCTCGATATATTGTGATAATCATTGTTCAGAACATTCTTTTCTTTCTTTTTTTGTAATTTTTAAAACAAAAATTCATAAAAAGTTTTATGGTCGGCCCCTTAAAAATAGGGTCGGTCGGGCCATCGGAAACACAGGTTTTTTTGGCCTTATGACAACACAAGTGTGTATACTCTACCTGATGGACAATTTGATTAGTATGGAAATAGAAGTTAAGTGTGTGGGGTAAGTCAACAATATTTTCTTCAACACAGCATTAGCAATACCTGGCTCATTAATGAGACACACATCTACTAGTTTTTTTTTCACTCCTGAAAGAAAACCTAACATCTATAAAAAATTATTTTTGGTCTGGCTAAACCCCCTATTAAATTACCTGTTATTGTATTCTTTGGAAAACCTTTTTCTTAAAGAAACTGTGTAATTATTTCACAATACCTTTTCTCCCTGAATACCGGGGAGTCCCGATGGCCCTCTGGGTCCTACAGGCCCAATGAGACCTCGTTCTCCGGATAAACCAGGTAGGCCAGGCAGACCAGGCTCTCCCTTTGGTGCTGAAATATTAAATGGACTATTTCAAAATGCAGACAGAATGGGAACATTTGATTTAAGGTAAGAATAGATGAATCAATTTTTCAGATAAAGTTGAAGTGCAATTTTTATTTACAATGGTTCAAGAATGTAGGAATACAGCCAAACAATCATTATTATTTAGAGCTCTGAAAAACTTGGAAAAAGGTGAAAAAATTATCAAAATTGGATGATAAAAGAATTATCAATATCAGATGATTATCAAAGAAGATATGACCATTTGAAGGTTGTTGTAAAACAGATATTGAAGCCACCATTTTGAGAACTATGACTGACATTACCATAGATGGCATATTATATATTTATATATATATATTATTATACATATTTTTCATACAGTTGCTGTTTGGCCATAATAAATTAATTGCTAGTTTATCATCCAAATTTATTTGAAAATAGGGGTGGGGGGTGAAATCTTATTTTTTATTTTATACGACAAATGGAATATTGCCTCGGCACAAGGCAAAAATAGTAACACATACTACTGAGTACTTCCAAGATTGAAAACACATTTTTAATAGTGCTTCATACTTTCAGGCACATATTCATTTAAGAATTTAAACATTTTCAGATGTTACGAAATATTTCTTGTACAAATAATAAAAAAAATTCAAAGGACAACTGCAACAGAGGATAATAAACCACTATTTCTTAGATCTCTGGGTCCTACTGGGCAACTACCTTTTTTAAAATCACAGAACATCTGTTTGTGACACAACCTCTCTTTGGTACAAGTGTGACCTTGACCTTGGAGCCACGGACCTGGATTTTGCACACAACACGTCTTGTTGTGGTTAGCACATGTGCAAATGTTATTTGAAAATCCGTCCAGGAATGTCAGAGTTATTGACCGGACACGATTGTACGCACGGGGCATAAAAACCATATACAGCTCCTTTTATATAAGTACCATATAATAGGTATCACTGAGAATCATGTAAGAATCAAAGCATGTGGCAAAATTGATCTAGTGTATGAAGCTACCACCATTACTGACAGGCAAGAGAGCTTACCTTTTTTTTAAATCTGAATGAAGTCTGCATGCCTATAGCGACTCTGGCACATTAAGGACAAGCAATACAATTGTAACTATAAATAAAAACGCAACAAGATACAATAGTTCTGCATTCATCCCTCGACATGCATACTTGAAACAAGAAGCATATATACTCCGTAAAAAAAGTTTTGGACCATGGCAGTGTTTGAACCCGTACAATGATCGCTCAACCATGACATTCGACCATAACCCTTATTATCTCAGTTGATAATTCACAATAGATCAACAATCAACAACAATTTTTGTATACAATGAAAGTTTGCGAAAAAATAATAATATTTTTATTGGTTACTCAAATGTGTCCGTAACTGTTACTTTTTATGGACTTTGCAACATTTTTTACAGACCCTTTATGTGTTCGCGATATTTTTTTAAAATCAAATTTTCTTTGGAATTTAATGTTTCTGGGACCAAATTAACCGGGTAGGGTAGACCTTGGTTATTAAAAAAAGATACTTACATTCTGTCAACTAGTTTTATTTTTATATGACTTTACATACCCTGGTCCAAAACTTTTTTTACCGAGTATATATACAAATAACTTTTTCATAGTAAAGTCAACGCATTTATTGCCAGCTGTGTAATATACATACGTTGGAAAAAGTCAATAGGTGGACTGGCATCCTTTCCGGGAAGTCCACGTAGACCGGGCTCTCCAATATCTCCCTTTGTACCCTGTATAAGGAGTATAAATAAGTTAACTTGATGCTTGAGAAGTCAATTTTAAGAACCTTTTTTGTGCTAGTATTTTTAAGGTCTCGTTCGAGACGTGTAACTGGCCATACAGAAAAGTCAGAAACACTAAATAAATAATAAATATATAGTATCTTTCATTGCCACCGTCCATATATAGAGAAAGGGCGATTAAATCCTTAGTAAATGTGATCCCACTCCTTTTTCTTTATTGGAAGTGGATGCATACATGTCATTTGTAAGTTTCTTATTATAGCTAGGAGGCTGCTGCCCTACTATCTGCACCCATTTAAATATTTCATG